>CM062500.1:7010642-7038142 GCA_031479575.1 Coregonus ussuriensis | reverse complement strand
GACACCTGCTCGTCGAATGTCTCATTCTAAAATCATGGGCTTTAATATGGAGTTGGTCCCAGCCTCCACTCTTCTGGGAAGGCTTTCCACTAGATGTTGGAACATTGCTGCGGGGACTTGCTTCCATTCAGCCACAAGAGCATTAGTGAGGTCGGGCACTGATGTTGGGCGATTAGGCCTGGCTCGCAGTCGGCGTTCCAATTCATCCCAAAGGTGTTCGATGGGGTTGAGGTCAGGGCTCTGTGCAGGCCAGTCAAGT
The DNA here is from genome assembly GCA_031479575.1 of Coregonus ussuriensis. Classification (NCBI taxonomy): domain Eukaryota; kingdom Metazoa; phylum Chordata; class Actinopteri; order Salmoniformes; family Salmonidae; genus Coregonus; species Coregonus ussuriensis. The sequence continues at coordinate 7,037,883 of CM062500.1, read as the reverse complement.
TCTTCCACACTGATCTCGACAAGCCATTTCTGTATGGACCTCGCTTTGTGCACGGGGGCGTTGTAATGCTGAAACAGGAAAGGTCCTTCCCCAAACTGTTGCCACAAAGTTGGAAGTGCAGAATCTTATAGAATGTAATTGTATGCTGTAGCGTTAAGATTTCCCTTCACTGGAACTAAGGGGCCTGAACCATGAAAAACAGCCCCATACCATTATTCCTCCTCCAAACTTTACAGTTTTCACTATGCATTGGTGCAGGTAGCGTTCTCCTGGCATTCGCCAAACCCAGATTTGTCCGTCGGACTGCCAGATGGTAAAGTGAGTGAGTCCAATGGCGGCGAGCTTTGCACCACTCCAGCCGACACTTGGCATTGCGCATGGTGATCTTAGGCTTGTGTGCGGCTGCTCGGCCATGGAAACCCATTTCATGAAGCTCCCGACGAACAGTTCTTGTGCTGATGTTGCTTCCAGAGGCAGTTTGTAACTCGGTAGTGAGTGTTGCAACTGAGGACAGGCGATTTTTACGCGCTACGCGCTTCAGCACTCGGCGGTACAGTTCTGTTGGCTTGTGTGGCCTACCACTTCGCGGCTGAGCCGTTGTTGCTCCTAGACGTTTTGACTTCACATTAACAGCACTACCCTTTGACGAACTGACTTGTTGTAAAGGTGGCATTGTGATGGTGCCACGTTGAAAGTCTCTGAGCTCTTCAGTAAGGCCATTCTACTGCAAATGTTTGTGTATGGAGATTGCATGTCTGTGTGCTCGGTTTTATACACCTGCCAGCAACGGATATGGCTGAAATAGCCAAATCCATTCATTTGAAAGGGTGTTCACATACTTCTGTGTGTATATATAGTGTACCTCCATGTTCCCTCTGGGTTTTAATATGCTCGTCTTCTGCTCTGCCTAGAATATGAATCGGTAATAATCCCTCTAGGATGCTAGGGGGAATTACAATGTACTGAAACTGCTATCCTCCCCCAACTCTGACCAATCAGAATCCATCGCTGACAATTTACTTCCTGATAATGTTAGGATATTGTGCGGAGTAAAGGAGACTATTTGGTCAAATTGGGAGGAAGCAGAGAGAATTGGGGGAATTATGTTTTTGTTCTCAGTGGTTCACTGTCTGTGTGAGGGGAATACAATGTGTTTACCCAAAAACCTCATGCATTCTGATTCCCACCTGCTCTCACCATCTCTCTTCCTCTTTTATCACACTTTCTTCCTTGATATTTCATATTTCAATCTTACTCTGTCTCTCTCTCTCTCTCTCTCTCTCTCTCTCTCGGTCTCTGTCTCTCTCTCTCTCTCTCTCTCTCTCTCTCTCTCTCTCTCTCTCTCTCTCTCTCTCTCTCTCGGTCTCTCTCTCTCTCTCTCTCTCTCTCCATCCATCTCTCTCTCTGTCTCTCTCTCCCTCCCTCCCTCCCCATCTCCTCACCATCTCACCAACATGCTTCTCTTCTAGCTCTGTACAGTATATTTGCTTGGCTTCCTTCTTTTTCATAATTTCTCCATCTCTTTTTTAAATTTTCTGTTCTTTCTTTCTGTCGTTCACACGGGTGGCCTCTAGTGGTCGAAGGTCTGAGGTAGTCACGTAAGTCATCACTTTCTCTCTCTCCATCCCTCCCTCCCTCCCTCACCCACTCCTTTCCTTCCATCTGCACTGTTTTGTCTCTCTCCTCCATCCCTCTCTCTCCGTCCCTTCAACATGAGCGGTCCAGTTAGTCTGGCTAGGCCTAGTCTCTCAATGTACTGTGATGTAGTGCCCTGTAGGTCAGTTGGTAGAGCATGGCGCTTGCAACGCCAGGGTTGTGGGTTCGTTTCCCACGGGGGGCCAGTATGAAAACATGTATGCACTCACTAACTGTAAGTGGCTCTGGATAAGAGCGTCTGCTAAATGACTAAAATGTAAAATGTAATGTTTAGCTTTAGGTGATTAGAGACATTCAGCTGTTTTCAGGGTAATACCGGACCTCTTTCTTACCTCTTGGTTTCAGAATGGTCTTTCTTACCTATTGGTTTCAGAATGGTCTTTCTTATGTCTTGGTTTCAGAATGGTCTTTCTTAAGTCTTGGTTTCAGAATGGCCTTTTTTAGCTCTTGGTTTCAGAATGGTATTTTTTAGCTCTTTGTTTCAGAATGGCCTTTTTTAGCTCTTGGTTTCAGAATGGTATTTTTTAGCTGTTGGTTTCCGAATGGCCTTTCTTACAACTATCTCTCTGTTTCTTGTCTCTCCTCACAGAAAGTGTTCCCTTAGTGGCCAGACCAAAACCTGCAAGCACAGAATCAAGTTTGGTGATTCCAGCAGCTGTTACTACGTGTCCCCTTTCTGCCGTTATCGGGTGAGGGTTACCATGGCTACATCACACTCATTCTCCAGGCTGGAATTCCCTGCACAAAAAAAGGATTCAAGTCCACCATCTAATGTTTCACCAGTCTAGACATTTAACCTTGATCTCTCTCTCTCTCTCTCTCTCTCTCTCTTCTCTCTCTCTCTCTCTCTCTCTCTCTCTCTCTCTCTCTCTCTCTCTCTCTCTCTCTTTCTGTCTGTCTCTCTGTCTCTCTCTCTCTGTCTCTCTCTCTCTCTTTCCGTTTCTCTCTCTCCGTCTCTCCTTCTCTCTCTCTCTCCATCTCTCCATCTCTCTCTCTGTCTCTCTCTCTCTGTCTCTCTCTCTCTCTCTCTCTCTGTCTCTCTCTCTCTCTCTGTCTCTCTGTCTCTCTCTCTCTCTCTCTCTTTCCGTTTCTCTCTCTCTCCGTCTCTCCTTCTCTCTCTCTCCATCTCTCCATCTCTCTCTCTGTCTCTGTCTCTCTCTCTCTCTCTCTCTCTCTCTCTCTCTCTCTCTCTCTCTCTCTCTCTCTCTCTCCATCTCTCCATCTCTCTCTCTGTCTCTCTCTCTCTCTCTCTCTCTCTCTCTCTTCTCTCTATCTCTTTCTCTCTATCTCTTTCTCTCTATCTCTTTCTCTCTCTCTCTTCTCTCTCTCTCTCTCTCTCTCTCTCTCTCTCTCTCCATCTCTCCATCTCTCTCTCTCTCTCTCTTTCTCTCTCTCTCTTTCTCTCTCTCTCTTTCTCTCTCTCTCTCTCTCTCTCTCTCTCTCTCTCTCTCTCTCGCTCTCTCTCTCGCTCTCGCTCTCGCTCTCTCTCTCTCGCTCTCTCTCCATGTCTCTCCAGATCACGTCAGTTTGTAACTTCTTTACCTACATCCGCTACATCCACCAAGGGCTGGTCAAGCTGCAGGACGGTGAGATCAACTAGCAGTGCATTTTCTGTAACGCTGCAGCCATGTTGTTTTGCCTACAGTATGTCCTGTGGCAGAAAACAACATGGCACCCTGTCACATGTGAATGCACTTATCTTTAGTGGTTTTAGCTAATGTGAAGAACTGGATGGATGTGTTAGCAGAAACCACAGTACATGGCCACATGCATATGAATAAGTCATGTAAAGTAGTGTGTCTGACGGACCCGTGGTGCTGTAGATTGGGCTAACTCAGCAGCTATCTGACATGGTGGAATCCTATTAGCAAAGAAATAGAATACCTAGAATGGGAATCCCCATTCACCTCAACATTCTGATTCTGTCCTTTATAGGATTCCCACAATCTTCAACAGTAGCCATATTGGCAGTCTTTAGTCTCCTGTCTTTAGTCTCTCATGCTGACAATCTCCCTACAGGATAGTCAGAATGGGTTCTAATGTGTATTCTCTCTTGTTCTGTCCAATCCTCCTTTCTCCTCCTCCTTTCTCCCCTCGATCTCCTTTGCTGTTCTCTAGCAGAACAGATGTTCTGGGAGGTGATGCAGCTGAGGAAAGAGATGAGTTTTGCTAAGCTGGGCTACTACAAGGAGGAACTGTGACCAACCAATCATGATCTAGAACAGAGGGAGGCGTGTCTGAATCTCTACCTATCATCAGACACACTCCCGTGACGGACAGGATAGCTCTCCAATCATCCTACCCTCCTGGCTCTCAGAAGGACCGCCCGCATCGCCACCCCCTTCAATTCTCTCATCTAATCACATGTCATTTCAGGAGACTCCTCCCATCCTCTGCCTTCTTGATTGGTCAGAAGTGAGGCTGAGCGGTTGTGATTCAATACCTACTAGCATATTGCTTAGAATGTACGCTCAGTACATTGGACCGTTTTTTCTAGAGCATCACGTTTGTGGTGAATGGTGAGAGACTGACTGATCTACCAATAACAGTGAGGAGTTATTCAGGATGGGAGGGGATTGGGAGATCAGTCGGTCTGCAGTTGATCTGGAACATGACCGTTGCTTCTCATTCTGAGTGGTCTGCTAGTATGCATATTGGAACAGAGTGGAAGCGCTCTAAACCCAAGGTGCGTCCCAAATGGGACCCTATTCACTATAGTACACTACTTTTGCCCCCTATGGGCTCTGGTCAAAAGTAGTGCACTAAATATGGAATAGGGTGCCATTTGGGACACAAAACAAGTGTAAATGGAGGCGCTCAGTCCGTCTATCCATCCGTGGTTATTCTTTCCATCTCCAATCCATATTTAAAACCAGAGGACATTAACTATGGTGACGACCATGCTGCTGTATTTAACTTGACTTGACTCCATTATTATACGTAAGGAACACTGAATCAGCTCTTGTCCACATTAAAAGGCTCAGTCCCAAATGGCACCCCATTCCCTATATAGTTCACTACTTTAGTAGTGCAGTATGTAGAGCAAGGGTTCCCAAAATGATTGTTTATTGAGATTGCCTTTATTAAATACAACACCAGCTTGATTTTCTACGTAGTTTAACAAGACTCATGACATATTTTAGGGAATGCATGTTCTATTTTACAGAAAGTGATTCGATCATTTGATAGCGACAGAGTCGCACATTGTATAAGATTACTTCCCGAGATTACTAAGTCCAATTTATTTGACTCCTCGACTTTAGAAGGTCGTAGCTAGGCTTCTGAATATCACAGAGACAAACCAAGGATATTCCCATGTGCATCAGAGGCGCGTCTCCCTCTGGTCATTTCATCGCTTGTTTCTAGCCTAAAGCATTGGGGATTTATGCGTCGTTGTAGATCGGTGTAAACAAACGTTGGTGCCCTATATGGTTGGGACCCCTGATGGAGAGAATAGGGACCATTTGGGACCCCTGATGGAGAGAATAGGGACCATTTGGGACCCCTGATGGAGAGAATAGGGACCATTTGGGACCCCTGATGGAGAGAATAGGGACCATTTGGGACCCCTGATGGAGAGAATAGGGACCATTTGGGACCCCTGATGGAGAGAATAGGGACCATTTGGGACCCCTGATGGAGAGAATAGGGACCATTTGGGACCAGAAGGTGTGCATTCTCTCTATTACAAGGACTTGAGAAGAATCTGTACGTTTAGAAGGTTTTAGAAAACACATTGATGATGATGATGAGGAAGAACATTTTCTCTGGCTTTTTAGTTCTTTACCCCCCCCAACCAACCAAGCCCTAGTTAGAAGTATGTTGCTGTGTCGTGGTGTGTCGTGGTGTGTGGTCTGTGTATGTTCCAATCTATACCTTTCTCCTGGTTTAACATCCTTCCATCCTTTCATCCCTCCATTCCTCCATTCCTCTGTTAGTATTTCAGCTTTCCTCACTTTATTTTAGTGCCTTTCTGGAAAACACTGAATAAAAAAATTGTATACCTCTGGAACCAACGTGTCTGTTTCGAAGATTCAATCTGTTGGGATCTGTTCCAAACACACTCAGTCAGTGTAGATATGATGACACAATACACTTTAAAGGGTAAAATTGGCAGGACACAATTCTACTGCATATAAAAATAGATATCCACATTGCGCAGTACGTTCTGTGCGTTGCCCATGCTTTGTCTTATAAAAGTAGGGCATCTTATCTGGTACTAGACTCTTCCTGTTAATGGTCCTCCTGCCTGCCACGTCTCCGCGCTTTGAACTGGATTGTGTATCTTCGTGAAATGATGTCCTTTAATACAGTAGGTTTGAAGACGTTACCTGTTTCAATCTGTTTGCAATTATATTGCATTTAAAAATAGATTGTACACGTACATTCTTGGTGAATCTGTTGGCATCTGTCACAATCACAGAGTTCATCATTATAGATTCAACACTCCTATAGTTCCTCCCACCAGCCTCCTCTGCAGTATAGATTCATCACTCCTATATCTCCTCCCACCAGCCTCCTCTGCTGTATAGATGCATCACTCCTATATCTCCTCCCACCAGCCTCCTCAGCTGTATAGATGCATCACTCCTATAGTTCCTCCCACCAGCCTCCTCTGCTGTATAGATTCAACACTCCTATATCTCCTCCCACCAGCCTCCTCAGCTGTATAGATTCAACACTCCTATATCTCCTCCCACCAGCCTCCTCTGCAAAAAAATACTTCCTGGTACAAGACCTGTGGTGTGTGTCCCAAATGGCACACTAGTCCCTATATAGTGCACTACTTTTGACTAGGGTACAAAAGTAGTGCACTGTATAGGGCAGTGGTTCCCAACCTTTTTCGGTTACTGTACCACCAACGGAATTTTGCTCTTCCCGTTTGGGATGCATGCCATGGTTTTGTGACTGCCTTCCCCCCTGTATCTCTAGGCACTGACGTAGATGGTGTACTGCGATATGACTGTATTACCGTCCCGGTGTGGTCTAGTGGAAACAGGTGGAGAGGGCCTGAGCAGATCCAGCCATCCGTCCTCTCCATCCCTCTCCCCTTCAACCTAACCTCCGTTCCCCCATGAAGAACGGAAGTGGGGACTCCGTTCAGGTGTCTTTCTACGCCTGCTACGTCAGGTTCCTAGAAATGAGACTCAAAATGAGTCGAGGCATGTTAACTATGGCAGATCAGCTGGAGCTCCTAGTTCTCCTGTGGAACACATGCTGTACAGATGGAGGATCTTAATTTGAGACAGTTTGCTATAGCAGGAAAATAATCCTGCAGCATCAGGAAATGTGGATTATAATGAATGGACATATTTGTAGGGGTTGATACATTTTTTTTTGTTAGGGCAAATCAAGTCTTGACATTTCAAAGCGGAAATTACACACTTTAGAAGCCTTTTAAAAACGCAAATATACTACAGGTTTGCATTTCCTGTGCCTCCCGAGTGGCGCAGCGGTCTAAGGCACTGCATCGCAGTGCTAGATGCGTCACTACAGACCCGGGTTCGATCCCAGACTGTGTCGCTGCGACTGGGAGACCCATGAGGCGGCGCGCAATTGGCCAAGCGTCGTCCGGGTTAGGGGAGGGTTTGGCCGGCCTGGATGTCCTTGTCCCATCGCGCTCTAGCGACTCCTTGTGGCGGGCCGGGCGCATGCACGCCGACTTCGGTCGCCAGTTGTACGGCGTTTCCACCGACACATTGGTGCGGCTGGCTTCCGGGTTAAGCGAGCAGTGTGTCAAGAGGCAGTGCGGCTTGGCAGGGTCTTGTTTCGGAGGACGCGTGGCTCTCGAACTTCTCCTCTCCCGAGTCCGTAGGGGAGTTGCAGCAATGGGACAAGACTGTAACTACCAATTTGGATATCACGAAAAAGGGGTAAAAAGTACAACAACAAAAAAAAAAGGTTTATATTTCCTGCTTTGCGACATCAAAGTAACAATAGAAGCTCTTAACTACTTCTGTAGATAGATAAAGAGAAGCTCCTTATAGATGCACACCTACACAAAATATCACATCTGCCATTTTGGAATATCAAAATACCTGATATCAGAAGAAACACAGAAAATGTCTCACCTTTCCAGGTAGAGAGGACCTTTAATGCATTCCGGTTCATGGATAGACTGTATATCTGCAATGATAGTACTGTACTGTATATCTGTAATGATAGTACTGTACTGTATATCTGTAATGATAGTACTGTACTGTATATCTGTAATGCCAGTTTACTGTATCTCTGTAATGCCAGTGGACTATTTGCAGAGTGTGTAAGCCAGAGATAAGACTGCTCTTTAGTGTACTTCCCCTGTGTGTCACTTTGTAATGAATACCTGCTTTATGGTCCAGGGCAAGGACACCTGGCACACACAGACAGACAGACAGACAGACAGAACGCCTGCGCAGGGAATGTGAATGGTTTTTACCTTTCAGACCAGAGGACAAAGTACACAGGAGAGACACCTGTGACATCATATATTATTTCGAGTTTAGAAACATCTCGGACACACAATTCTGGGAATATTATTGTCATAACCAAAAGGCCTAAATCTAAAGATACTACATGGATGGCTGAACACACATTTAGTACCTGGGCTCTGAGGATTTCTATGGATATTGTTTGCCAAATGGATTGTACTTGAGAGACGGAAACTGAAGTCGGAGAGAAGGTTCTCAACGGAACTACAGGACTCCATTTTGGAGAAGAGGTAAGGTGCACATTCAGCTTTTCACTTCTCTACTGACGGTTAGAAGGAAGCTAATGGTTTTTAATGATTATTTTTTTACCACTCTCAACACTCTCCCATTTGATTAATGTCTCTCAGCTATGTTCAGGATAATTGAATCAAAGCTCTGTGTTTGTAAGTCTTTAAGATTGATATTTCCTGTGGGTTTTTCTTTTGTCTTTTTAAAAGGCCACTTGAATTCTTAGTGGTCCGTAATCATCCATATCTTTATCTGGGACTGACTGAGATTTAAACCAAATAATAGTTGTTATCGTAAGGCTGTATAGGGCAGACTTGAGTGCGTCATAAATTCATAGAGCATAACTGACAATGTTATAAAGTCAATCTAGAAGAAAATAGCCTCGTTATTCACAGCAGTTCAGTCGCTGTATCTTCGTCCCAAATGGCACCCTATTCCCAATATAGTGCCTACGGGCCCTGGTCAAACGTTGTGTACTACAAAGGGGAACAGGGTGCCATTTGGGCCGCATCTGTATCTAATTACGGAAAGCCTCTCGTGTGTAAAGCCAAAGCAATTACACATTCCCTAAATGAGCTGAGCTGAGAGAGACAATAGTAATGATGATTAATCGTGGATTAGCTATAATGTACAGTATATTACACACACACACACACACACACAGACACACACACACACACACACACACACACAACCCCTGTCAGCAAGCAGGCAATTATTATTACACACCATACATAATGCCATAACAGCAGTCAGGAACGTTATGACGCGTGAAGATTCAGATTCAGTGGTTGTCATTAGTAAAGCTTGAGTGCTTAGGCTGCTTGCAGAGATAGACAGAGCCTACTGTAGTTGAACTGATTTCCAGTAACAAAAAAAAAACACTTAGGCCAATGGAAAACGGATAGAGAAGAGGACCTTTTGAGCAATAGAGAAAGGCCTTCCTGGAAGGGCAACACAAAGTGGACAGGGGCCTGGTTATGAAAGCACCGACATAGTCTGAGTAATAATCGGACCTGTCTAAACTTCTCTTACTCCATTAACACCTTGAATCCAAATCCAGAAGTTGTCTTTCCAGTTTCCACATCGTTAGTTAATGTTAGTTGAAGAGCAGCTCTATGAAATTGTCACCAGAGGATACATCCAGTTAGTTTACTCTATGGCAGGTTAAGTTTTAGCTAAGGCACTATGTTTTCCTGACAGAAATAGTTTTAGCTAAGGCCACTATGTTTTCCTGACAGAAATAGTTTTAGCTAAGGCCACTATGTTTTCCTGACAGAAATAGTTTTAGCTAAGGCAGTGGGTTTTCCTGACAGAAATAGTTTTAGCTAAGGCAGTGTGTTTTCCTGACAGAAATAGTTTTAGCTAAGGCAGTGGGTTTTCCTGACAGAAATAGTTTTAGCTAAGGCAGTGTGTTTTCCTGACAGAAATAGTTTTAGCTAAGGCAGTGTGTTTTCCTGACAGAAATAGTTTTAGCTAAGGCAGTATGTTTTCCTGAAAGAAATAGTTTTAGCTAAGGCAGTATGTTTTCCTGACAGAAATAACAGAGCCTCCAATTTTCTGTGAGTCTGGAGTTATTTTCAAAGCAATGCATGCAAGCCTGGAATATAATAGGTTGGCATTGGTGAAGGTTTTTTTTTCTTCCATTTTGTACCGTCTGTGTATTTACCTCCTCATAAACACACTTGGGCCTACACAGTGCTCAAGCCTTGCCTACTGTTCCACCCCCAATAACAGTTGTGTATCTCAGGCAGCTGATCGCCATGGAGACGCCTGGAGGAGTCCAAGTGCCCATTGATGTTCTGGGAGAGAATGAAGCGTTACAGCAGTTCTTTGACGGTAAGAGTTGTGTAGTTGTGTCCCAAACAGCACCCTATTCCCTAGTGTGTATGTGTGTGTGTGTATGTGTGTGTGTGTGTGTGTGTGAGAGAGTGTTATGTGTGAGTCAGAGGAGGCTGGTGGGAGGAGCTATAGGAGGACGGGCTCATTGTAATGGCTGGAATGGAATAAATGGAACGGTATCAAACATATGGAAACCACATGTTGGACTCAGTTCCATGAACTCCATTCCATCCTTTACAATGAGCCCGTCCTCCTAAAGGGAGGAGAGCGAGAGAGTCTCTGATTCAAAGTCTCTGACCTTTCAGAACTGGCTTTAATGATCACCCATTAGGTTGTTAATGTATTTTAAAACAGTGTTAATAGTTAATAGTTCGATGAGTTAATAGGTAATGTTGTGAGGCGGTTTCAATTCAGAAATAGATAGTCATTTGTTTGGCTAGATCAGTCCACTGTCAAGTTTCAAGTTTTTTATCAGTCGTATGTACGAGACACGCGTTGTATACATCGTCCAACCAAATGCTTACGTGCAGGTTCCTTCTGGACAATGCAACAACAATAATAAATAATAAAAGATAAGAATATGAACACAAAGTAAATGTCTCAGTAGAATAGAATAATACATTTTAGCATCAGTATAATACAGGATAATACAATATTTACAGGTGTATTGGGGGGAAGTGTTTAAACCGAGCAGTATAATAAGAGTCTGGTAGCAGCAGTAGTGAGGTGGGCTAAGGTGTGGAGAATCAGAGCAGGTGGTCAGTCCAGTTCAAGTGTTCACCAGTCTGAAGGCTTGTAGATAGAAACTGTCTCTGAGCCTGTTGGTATCAGACCTCATGCTCCGAGACAGTCTGCCCGACGGTAAGGGAGAGAATAGCTCGTGGCTGGGGTGTGTAGGGTCCTTGATGATGATGCGGGCCTTCCTCAGGCATCGTTTCTAGTAGATGTCCTGGATGGGTGGGAGCACGGTCCTAGTGATGTACTGGGCCATCTTCACCACCCGCTGGAGGGCCTTGCAGCCGTGGACGGAGGAATTCCCGTAACAGGCCGTGATGCAATCAGTCAGGATGCTCTCGATGGTGCAGCGGTTGTATTTGGAGAGGACACGGGGTGGCATGCCGAATTTCTTCAGCCGCCTTAGGAAGTAGAGACGCTGTTAGGGCCTTCTTGACAAGAGTGGTGGTGTTGTTGATCCATGACAAGTCCTCTGTGATGTGAACGCCGAGAAACGTCAAACCTGTGACTCTCTCTACTGCCGTCCCGCTGATGTGGATCGGGACATGTTCCCTCCTCTGCTTCCTGAACTCAACAATCAACTCCTTTGTTTTGCTGACGTTGAGGGAGAGGTTGTTGTCACGACACCACAATGCCAGTTCACTTACCTCCTCCCTATAGGCTGACTCGTCGTTGTTGGTTACCAGGCCTACAACCATGGTGTCGTCAGCAAACTTGATGATGTAGTTGGTGTCGTGCTTAGCCACGCGGTCGTGGGTGAACAGGGAGTACAGCAGAGGACTGAGGGCTGTGTTAAGAGTCAGTGTGGAGGACGTGTTGTTGCCAATCCTCACAGCCTGTGGTCCGCCCGTCAGGAAGTCCAGGATCCTGTTGCAGAGGGTGGTGTCCAGAACCAGGGCTCTGAGCTTGGTGTCGCGCTTGGAGGGAACAATAGTGTTGAATGCTGAACTGTAGTCAATGAACAACATTCTCATATAGGTGTTCCTCTTGTACAGATGTGAGTGGGTCCAGTGTGCCTGGTATGCTGGCCTTGATGTGGGATATGACCTGCCTCAACCAAGCACTTCATGATGACTGAGGTTAGCGCGACGGGGGCGATAGTCATTTGGGCATGTCACCTTGTTTTTATTGGGCACTGGAACGATGGTTGTCCCCTTAAAGCAGGTGGGGACTACAGTCTGGGACAGGGACAGGTTGAAGATGTCTGTGAAGACGCACGCCAGCTGGTCAGCACACACCCTGAAGACACCGCCAGGGAGTATTCACTCTTTTGAGAGTTTTCCTCACGTCATCCTGTGAAACCCCCTGGTCGTCCGGAGCAGCGAGAGTCCTCCTGGATGGCTCGGTATTGTCTGCCTCAAAGAGAGCATAGAATCTGTTAAGCTGGTCTGGGAGGGAGGCTTCGGTGGACATCGCACAGCTGGATTTGCCTTTGTAGTCCGTGATAGTCTGTAGTCCTTGCCACATGCGACGCGAGTCTGAGTTGTCGAATATCAATTCAAGTTAGTCTGTATTGTCTTTAAGCGTCCCTAATGGATGTGTGGAGCTCGTACCTGCTAGCCTTGTACACGTCGCACGCCACCGAGTCATCGGGGTTCGTTCTGCTGACATTGAATGCTGCTGCACGGGCTCTCTGCATTGTACGGATATCTCCGTTCATCCAGGGTTTTTGGTTGGGGTATATCCGGATTGTTATTGTGGGTACAACATCATCAACACATTTCCTAATGAAGCCTGTGACTGACGATGTATACTGAACACAAATATAAACGCAACATGTAAAGTGTTGGTCCCATGTTTCATGAGCTGAAATAAAAGATCCCAGTTCTGTGTTGATAGTTCTGAGAAAGCTTGGTCCTCTTCCCTACTCACACCTTCCATATCTGGGGTTAAAGTTCAAAGGGGACAGTTATTTCACGTTTGTAGGCTAAAGATGGACAGGACACGAGGTCAGATAAGATGCTTTAGACAATTGAAATCTGCTCATAGAGTTAGCAGACCAGAGACACTTCCCAGCCCTTATCTACACAGCTGCAGCAGAGCTCTGACGTCGTCGGCAGCTCAAGGCCACCTGTCCCACTATCAGAGTCACACAGTAATTAGATCAAGGCCAAATACAGGGACAAGCTAGCAGGACATTCCTTAAAGAACCTAGAATTTATTTTATTTTAAGTTCAGGTCTTTATTTGTTGCGTGAGTGTTTGTGACAGGAAAATGTCGCCTTGCATTTAACTTGGGTACGTGCTACGTATGTATTTGACCCAGGTCTGGTCCATAATATGTGAGCTGTCCTAGTCATTACACTGATGTGTTGGAAGCAGAGCTCACCCAGTGCCATATGTATGCATGTACACTACCAGTCAAAAGTTTGGACACACCTACTCATTCAAGGGTTTTTCTTTATTTGTACTATTTTTTACATTGTAGAATAATAGTGAAGACATCAAAACTATGAAATAACACATATGGAATCATGTAGTATCCCAAAAAGTGTTAAACAAATTAAATTATATTTTATATTTGAGATTCTTCAAAGTAGCCACCCTTTGCCTTGATGACAGCTTTGCACACTCTTGGCATTCTCTCAACCAGCTTCATGAGGTAGTCACCTGCAATGCATTTCAATTAACAGGTGTGCCTTCTTAAAAGTTAATTTGTGGAATTTCACTTTTTAGGTTACTACATGATTTCATATGTGTTTGTTCATAGTTTTGATGTCTATTTTTTCTACAATGTAGAAAATAGTAAAAATAAAGAAAAACCCTTGAATGAGTAGGTGTGTCCAAACCTTTTGACTGGTACTGTATATACAGGCAGTATATGGCTCTGAGGTGAGCTCACCATAGGCATACACTCCCCTACCTATTAATTTTGTGAGTGAAGCTAAAAGGTTTCATTTGGCTCTGTACTCCACCATTTTGGATTTGAGATCAAATGTTTTGTATGATGCGGCAGTGCAGAATGTCACCTTTTATTTGAGGGTATGTTCATACATATATGTTTTACCGTTTAGAAATAAATGCACTTTATGTATCTAGTCGCCCCATTTGAAGGTGTCATAAGTATTTGGACAAATTCACTTCTAGTGTATTAAAGTAGTATATGGGACCAAATATGAAACTTCTGACTAAATGCAACACGTAGGGGAATCTACATACAGTAGATACACAGTAGGACTGGGAGATCTCCCACATCACACACTGAGCAGTCATTTCTTCTAGCAACCTGCCTCTCTTTTTTACAGCTGTGTCCTGGCTGATAACAGTGATTACTACTGTCTCCTACAGTACAGGGAGCCTCCATTAAAGCTGTGTCCTGGCTGATAACAGTGATTACTACTGTCTCCAACAGTACAGGGAGCCTCCATTAAAGCTGTGTCCTGGCTGATAACAGTGATTACTACTGTCTCCTACAGTACATGGAGCCTCCATTAAAGCTGTGTCCTGGCTGATAACAGTGATTACTACTGTCTCCTACAGTACAGGGAGCCTCTATGAGAGCTGTGTCCTGGCTGATAACAGTGATTACTACTGTCTCCTACAGTACAGGGAGCCTCTATGAGAGCTGTGTCCTGGCTGATAACAGTGATTATTACTGTCTCCTACAGTACAGGGAGCCTCCATTAAAGCTGTGTCCTGGCTGATAACAGTGATTACTACTGTCTCCTACAGTACAGGGAGCCACCATTAAAGCTGTGTCCTGGCTGATAACAGTGATTACTACTGTCTCCTACAGTACAGGGAGCCTCTATGAGAGCTGTGTCCTGGCTGATAACAGTGATTACTACTGTCTCCTACAGTACAGGGAGCCTCTATGAGAGCTGTGTCCTGGCTGATAACAGTGATTACTTCTGTCTCCAACAGTACAGGGAGCCACCATTAAAGCTGTGTCCTGGCTGATAACAGTGATTACTACTGTCTCCTACAGTACAGGGAGCCTCCATTAAAGCTGTGTCCTGGCTGATAACAGTGATTACTACTGTCTCCTACAGTACAGGGAGCCTCCATTAAAGCTGTGTCCTGGCTGATAACAGTGATTACTACTGTCTCCTACAGTACAGGGAGCCTCTATGAGAGCTGTGTCCTGGCTGATAACAGTGATTACTACTGTCTCCTACAGTACAGGGAGCCTCCATTAAAGCTGTGTCCTGGCTGATAACAGTGATTACTACTGTCTCCTACAGTACAGGGAGCCTCCATTAAAGCTGTGTCCTGGCTGATAACAGTGATTACTACTGTCTCCTACAGTACAGGGAGCCACCATTAAAGCTGTGTCCTGGCTGATAACAGTGATTACTACTGTCTCCTACAGTACAGGGAGCCTCCATTAAAGCTGTGTCCTGGCTGATAACAGTGATTACTACTGTCTCCTACAGTACAGGGAGCCTCCATTAAAGCTGTGTCCTGGCTGATAACAGTGATTACTACTGTCTCCTACAGTACAGGGAGCCTCTATGAGAGCTGTGTCCTGGCTGATAACAGTGATTACTACTGTCTCCTACAGTACAGGGAGCCTCCATTAAAGCTGTGTCCTGGCTGATAACAGTGATTACTACTGTCTCCTACAGTACAGGGAGCCTCTATGAGAGCTGTGTCCTGGCTGATAACAGTGATTATTACTGTCTCCTACAGTACAGGGAGCCTCCATTAAAGCTGTGTCCTGGCTGATAACAGTGATTACTACTGTCTCCTACAGTACAGGGAGCCTCTATGAGAGCTGTGTCCTGGCTGATAACAGTGATTACTACTGTCTCCTACAGTACAGGGAGCCTCTATGAGAGCTGTGTCCTGGCTGATAACAGTGATTACTACTGTCTCCTACAGTACAGGGAGCCTCTATGAGAGCTGTGTCCTGGCTGATAACAGTGATTACTACTGTCTCCTACAGTACAGGGAGCCTCCATTAAAGCTATGTCCTGGCTGATAACAGTGATTACTACTGTCTCCTACAGTACAGGGTGCCTCTATGAGAGCTGTGTCCTGGCTGATAACAGTGATTACTACTGTCTCCTACAGTACAGGGAGCCTCTATGAGAGCTGTGTCCTGGCTGATAACAGTGATTATTACTGTCTCCTACAGTACAGGGAGCCTCCATTAAAGTTGTGTCCTGGCTGATAACAGTGATTACTACTGTCTCCTACAGTACAGGGAGCCTCTATGAGAGCTGTGTCCTGGCTGATAACAGTGATTACTACTGTCTCCTACAGTACAGGGAGCCTCCATTAAAGCTGTGTCCTGGCTGATAACAGTGAATACTACTGTCTCCTACAGTACAGGGAGCCTCCATTAAAGCTGTGTCCTGGCTGATAACAGTGATTACTACTGTCTCCTACAGTACAGGGAGCCTCTATGAGAGCCGTGTCCTGGCTGATAACAGTGATTACTACTGTCTCCTACAGTACAGGGAGCCTCCATTAAAGCTGTGTCCTGGCTGATAACAGTGATTACTACTGTCTCCTACAGTACAGGGAGCCTCCATTAAAGCTGTGTCCTGGCTGATAACAGTGATTACTACTGTCTCCTACAGTACAGGGAGCCTCCATTAAAGCTGTGTCCTGGCTGATAACAGTGATTACTACTGTCTCCTACAGTACAGGGAGCCTCCATTAAAGCTGTGTCCTGGCTGATAACAGTGATTACTTCTGTCTCCAACAGTACAGGGAGCCTCTATGAGAGCTGTGTCCTGGCTGATAACAGTGATTACTACTGTCTCCTACAGTACAGGGAGCCTCTATGAGAGCTGTGTCCTGGCTGATAACAGTGATTATTACTGTCTCCTACAGTACAGGGAGCCTCCATTAAAGCTGTGTCCTGGCTGATAACAGTGATTACTACTGTCTCCAACAGTACAGGGAGCCTCTATGAGAGCTGTGTCCTGGCTGATAACAGTGATTACTACTGTCTCCTACAGTACAGGGAGCCTCCATTAAAGCTGTGTCCTGGCTGATAACAGTGATTACTACTGTCTCCTACAGTACAGGGAGCCTCCATTAAAGCTGTGTCCTGGCTGATAACAGTGATTTACTACTGTCTCCTACAGTACATGGAGCCTCCATTAAAGCTGTGTCCTGGCTGATAACAGTGATTACTACTGTCTCCAACAGTACAGGGAGCCTCCATTAAAGCTGTGTCCTGGCTGATAACAGTGATTACTACTGTCTCCTACAGTACAGGGAGCCTCCATTAAAGCTGTGTCCTGGCTGATAACAGTGATTACTACTGTCTCCTACAGTACAGGGAGCCTCCATTAAAGCTGTGTCCTGGCTGATAACAGTGATTACTACTGTCTCCTACAGTACAGGGAGCCACCATTAAAGCTGTGTCCTGGCTGATAACAGTGATTACTACTGTCTCCTACAGTACAGGGAGCCTCCATTAAAGCTGTGTCCTGGCTGATAACAGTGATTACTACTGTCTCCTACAGTACAGGGAGCCACCATTAAAGCTGTGTCCTGGCTGATAACAGTGATTACTACTGTCTCCTACAGTACAGGGAGCCACCATTAAAGCTGTGTCCTGGCTGATAACAGTGATTACTACTGTCTCCTACAGTACAGGGAGCCTCCATTAAAGCTGTGTCCTGGCTGATAACAGTGATTACTACTGTCTCCTACAGTACAGGGAGCCTCCATTAAAGCTGTGTCCTGGCTGATAACAGTGATTACTACTGTCTCCTACAGTACAGGGAGCCACCATTAAAGCTGTGTCCTGGCTGATAACAGTGATTACTACTGTCTCCTACAGTACAGGGAGCCTCCATTAAAGCTGTGTCCTGGCTGATAACAGTGATTACTACTGTCTCCTACAGTACAGGGAGCCTCCATTAAAGCTGTGTCCTGGCTGATAACAGTGATTACTACTGTCTCCTACAGTACAGGGAGCCTCCATTAAAGCTGTGTCCTGGCTGATAACAGTGATTACTACTGTCTCCAACAGTACAGGGAGCCTCCATTAAAGCTGTGTCCTGGCTGATAACAGTGATTACTACTGTCTCCTACAGTACAGGGAGCCTCTATGAGAGCTGTGTCCTGGCTGATAACAGTGATTACTACTGTCTCCTACAGTACAGGGAGCCTCCATTAAAGCTGTGTCCTGGCTGATAACAGTGATTACTACTGTCTCCTACAGTACAGGGAGCCTCTATGAGAGCTGTGTCCTGGCTGATAACAGTGAATACTACTGTCTCCTACAGTACAGGGAGCCTCTATGAGAGCTGTGTCCTGGCTGATAACAGTGATTATTACTGTCTCCTACAGTACAGGGAGCCTCCATTAAAGCTGTGTCCTGGCTGATTACAGTGATTTACTACTGTCTCCTACAGTACAGGGAGCCTCCATTAAAGCTGTGTCCTGGCTGATAACAGTGATTTACTACTGTCTCCTACAGTACAGGGAGCCTCCATTAAAGCTGTGTCCTGGCTGATAACAGTGAATACTACTGTCTCCTACAGTACAGGGAGCCTCCATTAAAGCTGTGTCCTGGCTGATAACAGTGATTACTACTGTCTCCAACAGTACAGGGAGCCTCCATTAAAGCTGTGTCCTGGCTGATAACAGTGATTACTACTGTCTCCAACAGTACAGGGAGCCTCCATTAAAGCTGTGTCCTGGCTGATAACAGTGATTACTACTGTCTCCAACAGTACAGGGAGCCTCCATTAAAGTTGTGTCCTTGTAGATAACAGTGATTATTACTGTGTCACGTATAGGGCAGGCTACAGCGAGCCTGGAGGTAATGGTCAACCCTGATCTCTACCACACTCTGATATGCTGTAATGGTTACATACTGATATTAATGATGGGTTAGTTTCACCTGGTGATCTATGGCCCTGGCAGGTTTAATCAAATCAAATCAAATCAAATCAAATCAAATTTTATTGGTCACATGCGCCGAATACAACAGGTGCAGACATTACAGTGAAATGCTTACTTACAGCCCTTAACCAACAGTGCATTTATTTTAAACAAAAAAAGTAAGAATAAAACAACAACAAAAAAAGTGTTGAGAAAAAAAGAGCAGAAGTAAAATAAAGTGACAGTAGGGAGGCTATATATACAGTAAAATAAAGTGACAGTAGGGAGGCTATATATACAGGGGGGTACCGTTGCAGAGTCAATATGCGGGGGCACCGGCTAGTTGAGGTAATATGTACATGTGGGTAGAGTTAAAGTGACTATGCATAAATACTTAACAGAGTAGCAGCAGCGTAAAAAGGATGGGGTGGGGGGGGCAGTGCAAATAGTCCGGGTAGCCATGATTAGCTGTTCACGGTCTGTAGATAAAGATGAGAGAGATCTAGAGAGAGACAGCAACACAATTAGACCAACCAAATCATGAGAAAACAAAAAGAGAATTACTTGACACATCGGAAATAATTAACAAAAAAACAGAGCAAACTAGAATGCTATTTGGCCCTAAACAGAGAGTACACAGTGGCAGAATACCTGACCACTGTGACTGACCCAAACTTAAGGAAAGCTTTGGACTATGTACAGACTCAGTGAGCATAGCCTTGCTATTGAGAAAGGCTGCCGTAGGCAGACCTGGCTCTCAAGAGAAGACAGGCTATGTGCACACTGCCCACAAAATGAGGTGGAAACTGAGCTGCACTTCCTAACCTCCTGCCAAATGTATGAACATATTAGAAACACATATTTCCCTCAGATTACACAGATCCACAAAGAATTCGAAAACAAACCCAATTTTTATGAACTTCCTTATCTACTGGGTGAAAAACCACAGTGTGCCATCACAGCAGCAACATTTGTGACCTGTTGCCACAAGAAAAGGGCAACCAGTGAAGAACAAACACCATTGTAAATACAACCCATATTTATGTTTATTTATTTTCCCATTTGTAGTTTAACTATTTGCACATTGTTACAACACTGTATATAGACATAATATGACATTTGAAATGTCTTTATTCTTTTGAAACTTCTGAGTGTAATGTTTACTGTTAATATTTATTGTTTATTTGACTTTTAACATATGTTTCCCATGCCAATAAAGCCCTTAAATTGGAGAGAGAGAGAGAGAGAGAGAGAGAGAGAGAGAGAGAGAGAGAGAGAGAGAGAGAGAGAGAGAGAGAGAGAGAGAGAGAGAGAGAGAGAGAGAGAGAGAGAGAGAGAGAGAGAGAGAGAGAGAGAGAGAGAGAGAGAGAGAGAGAGAGAGAGAGAGAGAGAGAGAGAGAGAGAGAGAGAGAGAGAGAGAGAGAGAGAGAGAGAGAGAGAGAGAAGAGAGAGAGAGAGAGAGAGAGAGAGAGAGAGAGAGAGAGAGAGAGAGAGAGAGAGAGAGAGAGAGAGAAAACCCCCCAGTCAGACACCCTGATAGCCCTCATGACGACCCCCCCACACCCACTGAGGACATACACAAGCCACAGATTGTACTCCTTATGGACTCAAACGGGAAATACATACAAGAAAATAAACTTTTTCCAAAACACACAGTGTCTAAACTCTGGTGTCCAAATACCCAGCGCGCCCTAGACCTTCTGTCTAAGGACCGACTAGGATCACCCAGCCACATAATAATACACACAGGCACAAACGACCTGAGAACACAGCAGGAAAGGGTGGCCACATCACTCAAGGGCGTGATAGAAAAAGCTTCTTCTACTTTCCCCAACGCACAAGTGGTTATCTCAACCCTGTTACCACGAAAAGACTTCCACCCTGCTACCATACAGCGGGTAAACGCAAGTATTTACCGTGACTGTGCATCAAAACCAAATGTCTTCCTGGCCCACCACTCCACCCTGGACGTGAACAGCCTTTACGACGAGGTCCACCTATACAAGGCAGCAGTGCCCACCTTCGCCCGGACCCTAAAGGATATCGCCCTCAACCGCAGACCCAACACCTCACACAGGAGCCCAGACCAGCGAGACACTCTCCCAGACCTGCGGGACCCCCCCCCCAGGACCTACACATAGAGGACCCCCGCAGAGAGGACCTACATCAAGACCACAGCACCATCAACCACATCTACACCCCCACCCCAACCAATTAACTCCCCCCCAAGTCAACCATGCCCACAACCCATTTAGGCCCCCTCAGATCAGACCTATGCCCCTCCTACCCACCCCAAGCCCCCCACTCCCACAAAGAGGGCCTCAACATGAAAGTCACACATACGCCCAGGCCGTGAGCAGGCAAACAGGCCCAACACCCACTCTTACACTAGCCCAAGCCAATGGCATGTACCAGATGCTCAGCAGGCTCTGCTCACAATTACTGGCCTGAGGCCAAACCACACAACCAACAACATTAGACACTTTATGGAACACAAAGCCTTCACTATTTCATCCTGGAATATCCAAGGCCTGAGGTCATCTGCCTTTGGCCTAAAGAGCAGGAATCTGGACTTCACCAAAGAAATCGGAAATACAGACATTGTCATCCTACAAGAAACATGGTATAGAGGAGACGGACCCACTGGTTGCCCTCTAGGTTACAGAGAGCTGGTAGTCCCATCCACCAAACTACCAGGTGTGAAACAGGGAAGGGACTCAGGGGGTATGCTAATTTGGTATAGAGCAGACCTAACTCACTCTATTAAATTAATCAAAACAGGAACATTTTACATTTGGTTAGAAATTCAAAAGGAAATTATCTCAACTGAGAAAAATGTCCTCCTGTGTGCTACCTATATCCCCCCACTAGAATCCCCATACTTTAATGAAGACAGTTTCTCCATCCTGGAGGGGGAAATCAATAATTTCCAGACCCAGGGACATGTACTAGTCTGTGGCGACCTAAATGCCAGAACTGGACAAGAACCTGACACCCTCAGCACACAGGGGGACAAACACCTACCTGGAGGTGACAGCATTCCCTCCCCCATATGACCCCCTAGGCACAACTACGACAACATAACCAACAAAAACGGGTCACGACTCCTGCAGCTCTGTCGCACACTGGGTATGTACATAGTCAATGGTAGGCTTCGAGGGGACTCCTATGGTAGGTACACCTATAGCTCATCTCTTGGCAGTAGAACTGTAGACTACTTTATCACTGACCTCAACCCAGAGTCTCTCAGAGCGTTCACAGTCAGCCCACTGACACCCCTATCAGACCACAGCAAAATCACAGTCTACTTGAACAGAGCAATACTCAATCATGAGGCATCAAAGCCAAAATAACTGAATAATATTAAGAAATGCTATAGATGGAAGGAAAGTAGTGTTGAAACCTACCAAAAAACAATTAGGAAACAACAAATTCAATCCATTCTAGACAACTTCCTGGACAAAACGTTCCACTGTAATAGTGAAGGTGTAAACTTGGCAGTAGAAAACCTAAACAGTATATTTGACCTCTCAGCTTCCCTATCAAATCTAAAAATCTCTAACAGAAAACCAAAGAAAAGTAATAACAGTGATAAATGGTTTGATGAAGAATGCAAAAACCTAAGAAAGAAATTGAGAAACCTATCCAACCAAAAACATAGAGACCCAGAAAACCTGAGCCTACGCCTTCACTATGGTGAATCACTAAAACAAAACAGAAATACACTACGGAAAAAGAAGGAACAGCATGTCAGAAATCAGCTCAATGTAATTGAAGAATCCATAGACTCTAACCACTTCTGGGAAAATTGGAAAACACTAAACAAACAACAACACGAAGAGCTATCTATCCAAAACGGAGATGTATGGGTAAACCACTTCTCCAATCTTTTTGGCCCTATAACAGAGAACAAACAGCAAAAAAATATACATGATCAAATGCAAATCTTAGAATCAACTATTAAAGACTACCAGAACCCACTGGATTCTCCAATTACATTGAATGAACTACAGGATAAAATACAAACCCTCCAACCCAAAAAGTCCTGTGGTGTTGATGGTATCCTCAATGAAATGATAAAATATACAGACCACAAATTTCAATTAGCTATACTTAAACTCTTTAACATCATCCTTAGCTCTGGCATCTTCCCCAACATCTGGAACCAAGGACTGATCACCCCAATCCACAAAAGTGGAGACAAATTTGACCCCAATAACTACCGTGGGATATGCGTCAACAGCAACCTTGGGAAAATCCTCTGCATTATCATTAACAGCAGACTAGTTCATTTCCTCAGTGAAAACAATGTACTGAGCAAATGTCAAATTGGCTTTTTACCAAATTACCGTACGACAGACCACGTATTCACCCTGCACACCCTAATTGACAAACAAACAAACCAAAACAAAGGCAAAGTCTTCTCATGCTTTGTTGATTTCAAAAAAGCTTTTGACTCAATTTGGCATGAGGGTCTGCTATACAAATTGATGGAAAGTGGGGTTGGGGGAAAAACATACGACATTATAAAATCCATGTACACAAACAACAAGTGTGCGGTTAAAATTGGCAAAAAACACACACATTTCTTTCCACAGGGCCGTGGGGTGAGACAGGGATGCAGTTTAAGCCCCACCCTCTTCAACATATATATCAACGAATTGGCGAGGGCACTAGAACAGTCTGCAGCACCCGGCCTCACCCTACTAGAATCTGAAGTCAAATGTCTTCTGTTTGCTGACGATCTGGTGCTTCTGTCACCAACCAAGGAGGGCCTACAGCAGCACCTAGATCTTCTGCACAGATTCTGTCAGACCTGGGCCCTGACAGTAAATCTCAGTAAGACAAAAATAATGGTGTTCCAAAAAAGGTCCAGTTGCCAGGACCACAAATACAAATTCCATCTAGACACCGTTGCCCTAGAGCACACAAAAAACTATACATACCTCGGCCTAAACATCAGCGCCACAGGTAACTTCCACAAAGCTGTGAACGATCTGAGAGACAAGGCAAGAAGGGCCTTCTATGCCATCAAAAGGAACATAAAATTTGACATACCAATTAGGATCTGGCTAAAAATACTTGAATCAGTTATAGAACCCATTGCCCTTTATGGTTCTGAGGTATGGGGTCCGCTCACCAACCAAGAATTCACAAAATGGGACAAACACCAAATTGAGACTCTGCATGCAGAATTCTGCAAAAACATCCTCCGTGTACAACGTAAAACACCAAATAATGCATGCAGAGCAGAATTAGGCCAATACCCACTAATTATCAAAATCCAGAAAAGAGCTGTTAAATTCTATAACCACTTAAAAGGAAGCGATTCCCAAACCTTCCATAACAAAGCCATCACCTACAGAGAGATGAACTTGGAGAAGAGTCCCCTAAGTAAGCTTGTCCTGGGGCTCTGTTCACAAACACAAACAGACCCCACACAGCCCCAGGACAACAACAACAACAACACAACTAGACCCAACCAAATCATGAGAAAACAAAAAGAGAATTACTTGACACATTGGAAAGAACAAACAAAAAAACAGAGCAAACTAGAATGCTATTTGGCCCTAAACAGAGAGTACACAGTGGCAGAATACTTGACCACTGTGACTGACCCAAACTTAAGGAAAGCTTTGACTATGTACAGACTCAGTGAGCATAGCCTTGCTATTGAGAAAGGCCGCCGTAGGCAGACCTGGCTCTCAAGAGAAGACAGGCTATGTGCACACTGCCCACAAAATGAGGTGGAAACTGAGCTGCACTTCCTAACCTCCTGCCAAATGTATGACCATATTAGAGACATATATTTCCCTCAGATTACAGCGATCCACAAAGAATTCGAAAACAAACCCAATTTTGATAAACTCCCTTATCTACTGGGTGAAAAACCACAGTGTGCCATCACAGCTGCAAGATTTGTGACCTGTTGCCACAAGAAAAGGGCAACCAGTGAAGAACAAACACCATTGTAAATACAACCCATATTTATGTTTATTTATTTTCCCATTTGTACTTTAACTATTTGCACATTGTTACAACACTGTATATATACATAATATGACATTTGAAATGTCTTTATTCTTTTGGAACTTCTGAGTGTAATGTTTACTGTTAATATTTATTGTTTATTTCACTTTTGTTTACTATCTACTTCACTTGCTTTGGCAATGTTAACACACGTTTCCCATGCCAATAAAGCCCAGAGAGAGAGAGAGAGAGAGAGAGAGAGAGAGAGAGAGAGAGAGAGAGAGAGAGAGAGAGAGAGAGAGAGAGAGAGAGAGAGAGAGAGAGAGAGAGAGAGAGAGAGAGAGAGAGAGAGAGAGAGAGAGAGAGAGAGAGAGAGAGAGAGAGAGAGAGAGAGAGAGAGAGAGAGAGAGAGAGAGAGAGAGAGAGAGAGAGAGAGAGAGAGAGAGAGAGAGAGAGAGAGAGAGAGAGAGAGAGAGAGAGAGAGAGAGAGAGAGAGAGAGAGAGAGAGAGAGAGAGAGAGAGAGACACACACACAGAGAGAGAGAGACACGACACACAGAGAGAGAGAGAGAGACACACACAGAGAGAGAGAGAGAGAGACACACACACAGAGAGAGAGAGAGACACACACAGAGAGAGAGAGAGACACACACACACAGAGAGAGAGAGACACACACACACAGAGAGAGAGAGACACTCACACACAGAGAGAGAGAGACACACACACACAGAGAGACTAAACCAGAATGTGTTTCCAGGATGCCAGGATATGAGTGGGGTCCTGGAGAGTGCGGTGGTGGACACCAGCATACTGGAGCAGTACCTCAGCAACCACATGGACCCAACATCGTAAGCATCCATCTTTACTTTAGTGACTTTATTGTACCTGAGGGGAAATCTGTTTCCAGTAACATCTAATACCCGGCAAGCATCCATATTCTTACTCAATGTCCACCCATAAACACAGCAGCCATGTTAAATGGAAGGGATCTACACACATAACAGTCTTTACAACACAACGACACAATCCTAGAGCAGGTGTGGCCAACCCTCCTCCCGGAGAGCTACTGGGTCTGCAGCCCTGTACTGTCCCTGCTCCATGTGGGTAGCTCTCCACCATGGCACCAACTGCAGCCCATCCAACCACAGCTATAGCTGTAGGCTTTGTTGTTGGCTAGTCAAGACAATGACAAGTCAGGTAAGCAGAGAGAAACTGGCAAAGGCCAGTTGTAGAAAACCTTGGCTTTGGAGGGCCGTGTCTTACTGTGACTTTGTCTTCCCAGCATGTTGCCAGAGTCCCCACCAGATTCTGGTTCAGAACCGTGCTCACCTCCACAAATACCAGGTGAGCCCCTGTGACAATGAAACCTCTTTAACCTCTTCCTTTATCGGCAATACTTGATCAACAATGGTTGATAGAATCTGTTTTAATGGCAAGTGTTACACACAGTATAACCAAATGATAACAATCAAATGCTCCGATAAAATTAATGATTTTGACTGCCTTTTGCCTTGTTCCTCCCCTAGAGGTGCGCTACGGCTCCCATTGGTCCAACGTCCGCGTGAACCAGGAAGTCTTCCAGCCAGTGACGCGTCCTCCAGCCTCATCGTGTCGATATAAAGAGCCATCACCACAACCCCCACCACACCCAAGCCTGCCGTACCACCAGGGGCTGACTAACTCGTACACCAAGCTGCCCCATGACCCCCCCCTCCACCACCCCCACTACCTGAGCCCAGGGGAGAGCTATATACAGGCTAACACTCCCCTCACACCCCCCGTCCACCACAAGGCTCTCCAGCAGCATCAGCCTCCTCCACGCCAGGGTCTGGCAGACAGCTACCCCAGGTCCAATGCACCCCCGGTCCCAGTACTACCTCCAGGTCAAGCCCCACACCTAGCCCCGGGTATAGGACTACCCTCAGCCCCATCCTGTCTACTACCTGGGTCTGGATGTCCTTCAGAACCAGGATATCCATACCTTCCTCCCACAGCTGGTCAACACACAGGGTGAGGACTGCTACCTAACTATCTTACAGTACATATGGGTACATATACTACTAAACTACCTTACAGTACATATGGGTACATATACTACCTTACAGTACATATGGGTACATATACTACTAAACTACCTTACAGTACATATGGGTACATATACTACTAAACTACCTTACAGTACATATGGGTACATATACTACTAAACTACCTTACAGTACATATGGGTACATATACTACTAAACTATCTTACAGTACATATGGGTACATATACTACTAAACTACCTTACAGTACATATGGGTACATATACTACTAAACTACCTTACAGTACATATGGGTACATATACTACTAAACTACCTTACAGTACATATGGGTACATATACTACTAAACTACCTTACAGTACATATGGGTACATATACTACTAAACTACCTTACAGTACATATGGGTACATTATACTACTAAACTACCTTACAGTACATCAACTACTAAACTACCTTACAGTACATATAGGTACATATACTACTAAACTACCTTACAGTACATA
>CM062500.1:6938586-7010142 GCA_031479575.1 Coregonus ussuriensis | reverse complement strand
AATAATTAACAAAAAAACAGAGCAAACTAGAATGCTATTTGGCCCTAAACAGAGAGTACACAGTGGCAGAATACCTGACCACTGTGACTGACCCAAACTTAAGGAAAGCTTTGGACTATGTACAGACTCAGTGAGCATAGCCTTGCTATTGAGAAAGGCTGCCGTAGGCAGACCTGGCTCTCAAGAGAAGACAGGCTATGTGCACACTGCCCACAAAATGAGGTGGAAACTGAGCTGCACTTCCTAACCTCCTGCCAAATGTATGAACATATTAGAAACACATATTTCCCTCAGATTACACAGATCCACAAAGAATTCGAAAACAAACCCAATTTTTATGAACTTCCTTATCTACTGGGTGAAAAACCACAGTGTGCCATCACAGCAGCAACATTTGTGACCTGTTGCCACAAGAAAAGGGCAACCAGTGAAGAACAAACACCATTGTAAATACAACCCATATTTATGTTTATTTTATTTATTTTCCCATTTGTAGTTTAACTATTTGCACATTGTTACAACACTGTATATAGACATAATATGACATTTGAAATGTCTTTATTCTTTTGAAACTTCTGAGTGTAATGTTTACTGTTAATATTTATTGTTTATTTGACTTTTAACATATGTTTCCCATGCCAATAAAGCCCTTAAATTGGAGAGAGAGAGAGAGAGAGAGAGAGAGAGAGAGAGAGAGAGAGAGAGAGAGAGAGAGAGAGAGAGAGAGAGAGAGAGAGAGAGGAGAGAGAGAGAGAGAGAGAGAGAGAGAGAGAGAGAGAGAGAGAGAGAGAGAGAGAGAGAGAGAGAGAGAGAGAGAGAGAGAGAGAGAGAGAGAGAGAGAGAGAGAGAGAGAGAGAGAGAGAGAGAGAGAGAGAGAGAGAGAGAGAGAGAGAGAGAGAGAGAGAGAGAGAGAGAGAGAGAGAGAGAGAGAGAGAGAGAGAGAGAGAGAGAGAGAGAGAGAGAGAGAGAGAGAGAGAGAGAGAGAGAAAACCCCCCAGTCAGACACCCTGATAGCCCTCATGACGACCCCCCCACACCCACTGAGGACATACACAAGCCACAGATTGTACTCCTTATGGACTCAAACGGGAAATACATACAAGAAAATAAACTTTTTCCAAAACACACAGTGTCTAAACTCTGGTGTCCAAATACCCAGCGCGCCCTAGACCTTCTGTCTAAGGACCGACTAGGATCACCCAGCCACATAATAATACACACAGGCACAAACGACCTGAGAACACAGCAGGAAAGGGTGGCCACATCACTCAAGGGCGTGATAGAAAAAGCTTCTTCTACTTTCCCCAACGCACAAGTGGTTATCTCAACCCTGTTACCACGAAAAGACTTCCACCCTGCTACCATACCATACAGCGGGTAAACGCAAGTATTTACCGTGACTGTGCATCAAAACCAAATGTCTTCCTGGCCCACCACTCCACCCTGGACGTGAACAGCCTTTACGACGAGGTCCACCTATACAAGGCAGCAGTGCCCACCTTCGCCCGGACCCTAAAGGATATCGCCCTCAACCGCAGACCCAACACCTCACACAGGAGCCCAGACCAGCGAGACACTCTCCCAGACCTGCGGGACCCCCCCCCCAGGACCTACACATAGAGGACCCCCGCAGAGAGGACCTACATCAAGACCACAGCACCATCAACCACATCTACACCCCCACCCCAACCAATTAACTCCCCCCCAAGTCAACCATGCCCACAACCCATTTAGGCCCCCTCAGATCAGACCTATGCCCCTCCTACCCACCCCAAGCCCCCCACTCCCACAAAGAGGGCCTCAACATGAAAGTCACACATACGCCCAGGCCGCGTGAGCAGGCAAACAGGCCCAACACCCACTCTTACACTAGCCCAAGCCAATGGCATGTACCAGATGCTCAGCAGGCTCTGCTCACAATTACTGGCCTGAGGCCAAACCACACAACCAACAACATTAGACACTTTATGGAACACAAAGCCTTCACTATTTCATCCTGGAATATCCAAGGCCTGAGGTCATCTGCCTTTGGCCTAAAGAGCAGGAATCTGGACTTCACCAAAGAAATCGGAAATACAGACATTGTCATCCTACAAGAAACATGGTATAGAGGAGACGGACCCACTGGTTGCCCTCTAGGTTACAGAGAGCTGGTAGTCCCATCCACCAAACTACCAGGTGTGAAACAGGGAAGGGACTCAGGGGGTATGCTAATTTGGTATAGAGCAGACCTAACTCACTCTATTAAATTAATCAAAACAGGAACATTTTACATTTGGTTAGAAATTCAAAAGGAAATTATCTCAACTGAGAAAAGAAAAATGTCCTCCTGTGTGCTACCTATATCCCCCCACTAGAATCCCCATACTTTAATGAAGACAGTTTCTCCATCCTGGAGGGGGAAATCAATAATTTCCAGACCCAGGGACATGTACTAGTCTGTGGCGACCTAAATGCCAGAACTGGACAAGAACCTGACACCCTCAGCACACAGGGGGACAAACACCTACCTGGAGGTGACAGCATTCCCTCCCCCATATGACCCCCTAGGCACAACTACGACAACATAACCAACAAAAACGGGTCACGACTCCTGCAGCTCTGTCGCACACTGGGTATGTACATAGTCAATGGTAGGCTTCGAGGGGACTCCTATGGTAGGTACACCTATAGCTCATCTCTTGGCAGTAGAACTGTAGACTACTTTATCACTGACCTCAACCCAGAGTCTCTCAGAGCGTTCACAGTCAGCCCACTGACACCCCTATCAGACCACAGCAAAATCACAGTCTACTTGAACAGAACAGAGCAATACTCAATCATGAGGCATCAAAGCCAAAATAACTGAATAATATTAAGAAATGCTATAGATGGAAGGAAAGTAGTGTTGAAACCTACCAAAAAACAATTAGGAAACAACAAATTCAATCCATTCTAGACAACTTCCTGGACAAAACGTTCCACTGTAATAGTGAAGGTGTAAACTTGGCAGTAGAAAACCTAAACAGTATATTTGACCTCTCAGCTTCCCTATCAAATCTAAAAATCTCTAACAGAAAACCAAAGAAAAGTAATAACAGTGATAAATGGTTTGATGAAGAATGCAAAAACCTAAGAAAGAAATTGAGAAACCTATCCAACCAAAAACATAGAGACCCAGAAAACCTGAGCCTACGCCTTCACTATGGTGAATCACTAAAACAAAACAGAAATACACTACGGAAAAAGAAGGAACAGCATGTCAGAAATCAGCTCAATGTAATTGAAGAATCCATAGACTCTAACCAAACCACTTCTGGGAAAATTGGAAAACACTAAACAAACAACAACACGAAGAGCTATCTATCCAAAACGGAGATGTATGGGTAAACCACTTCTCCAATCTTTTTGGCCCTATAACAGAGAACAAACAGCAAAAAAATATACATGATCAAATGCAAATCTTAGAATCAACTATTAAAGACTACCAGAACCCACTGGATTCTCCAATTACATTGAATGAACTACAGGATAAAATACAAACCCTCCAACCCAAAAAGTCCTGTGGTGTTGATGGTATCCTCAATGAAATGATAAAATATACAGACCACAAATTTCAATTAGCTATACTTAAACTCTTTAACATCATCCTTAGCTCTGGCATCTTCCCCAACATCTGGAACCAAGGACTGATCACCCCAATCCACAAAAGTGGAGACAAATTTGACCCCAATAACTACCGTGGGATATGCGTCAACAGCAACCTTGGGAAAATCCTCTGCATTAATTATCATTAACAGCAGACTAGTTCATTTCCTCAGTGAAAACAATGTACTGAGCAAATGTCAAATTGGCTTTTTACCAAATTACCGTACGACAGACCACGTATTCACCCTGCACACCCTAATTGACAAACAAACAAACCAAAACAAAGGCAAAGTCTTCTCATGCTTTGTTGATTTCAAAAAAGCTTTTGACTCAATTTGGCATGAGGGTCTGCTATACAAATTGATGGAAAGTGGGGTTGGGGGAAAAACATACGACATTATAAAATCCATGTACACAAACAACAAGTGTGCGGTTAAAATTGGCAAAAAACACACACATTTCTTTCCACAGGGCCGTGGGGTGAGACAGGGATGCAGTTTAAGCCCCACCCTCTTCAACATATATATCAACGAATTGGCGAGGGCACTAGAACAGTCTGCAGCACCCGGCCTCACCCTACTAGAATCTGAAGTCAAATGTCTTCTGTTTGCTGACGAGACGATCTGGTGCTTCTGTCACCAACCAAGGAGGGCCTACAGCAGCACCTAGATCTTCTGCACAGATTCTGTCAGACCTGGGCCCTGACAGTAAATCTCAGTAAGACAAAAATAATGGTGTTCCAAAAAAGGTCCAGTTGCCAGGACCACAAATACAAATTCCATCTAGACACCGTTGCCCTAGAGCACACAAAAAACTATACATACCTCGGCCTAAACATCAGCGCCACAGGTAACTTCCACAAAGCTGTGAACGATCTGAGAGACAAGGCAAGAAGGGCCTTCTATGCCATCAAAAGGAACATAAAATTTGACATACCAATTAGGATCTGGCTAAAAATACTTGAATCAGTTATAGAACCCATTGCCCTTTATGGTTCTGAGGTATGGGGTCCGCTCACCAACCAAGAATTCACAAAATGGGACAAACACCAAATTGAGACTCTGCATGCAGAATTCTGCAAAAACATCCTCCGTGTACAACGTAAATAAAACACCAAATAATGCATGCAGAGCAGAATTAGGCCAATACCCACTAATTATCAAAATCCAGAAAAGAGCTGTTAAATTCTATAACCACTTAAAAGGAAGCGATTCCCAAACCTTCCATAACAAAGCCATCACCTACAGAGAGATGAACTTGGAGAAGAGTCCCCTAAGTAAGCTTGTCCTGGGGCTCTGTTCACAAACACAAACAGACCCCACACAGCCCCAGGACAACAACAACAACAACACAACTAGACCCAACCAAATCATGAGAAAACAAAAAGAGAATTACTTGACACATTGGAAAGAACAAACAAAAAAACAGAGCAAACTAGAATGCTATTTGGCCCTAAACAGAGAGTACACAGTGGCAGAATACTTGACCACTGTGACTGACCCAAACTTAAGGAAAGCTTTGACTATGTACAGACTCAGTGAGCATAGCCTTGCTATTGAGAAAGGCCGCCGTAGGCAGACCTGGCTCTCAAGAGAAGACAAGACAGGCTATGTGCACACTGCCCACAAAATGAGGTGGAAACTGAGCTGCACTTCCTAACCTCCTGCCAAATGTATGACCATATTAGAGACATATATTTCCCTCAGATTACAGCGATCCACAAAGAATTCGAAAACAAACCCAATTTTGATAAACTCCCTTATCTACTGGGTGAAAAACCACAGTGTGCCATCACAGCTGCAAGATTTGTGACCTGTTGCCACAAGAAAAGGGCAACCAGTGAAGAACAAACACCATTGTAAATACAACCCATATTTATGTTTATTTATTTTCCCATTTGTACTTTAACTATTTGCACATTGTTACAACACTGTATATATACATAATATGACATTTGAAATGTCTTTATTCTTTTGGAACTTCTGAGTGTAATGTTTACTGTTAATATTTATTGTTTATTTCACTTTTGTTTACTATCTACTTCACTTGCTTTGGCAATGTTAACACACGTTTCCCATGCCAAGAGAGAGCCAGAGAGAGAGAGAGAGAGAGAGAGAGAGAGAGAGAGAGAGAGAGAGAGAGAGAGAGAGAGAGAGAGAGAGAGAGAGAGAGAGAGAGAGAGAGAGAGAGAGAGAGAGAGAGAGAGAGAGAGAGAGAGAGAGAGAGAGAGAGAGAGAGAGAGAGAGAGAGAGAGAGAGAGGAGAGAGAGAGAGAGAGAGAGAGAGAGAGAGAGAGAGAGAGAGAGAGAGAGAGAGGAGAGAGAGAGAGAGAGAGAGAGAGAGAGAGAGAGAGAGAGAGAGAGAGAGAGAGAGAGAGAGAGAGAGAGAGAGAGAGAGAGAGACACACAGAGAGAGAGAGAGAGACACACAGAGAGAGAGAGAGAGAGACACACAGAGAGAGAGAGAGAGAGACACACACACAGAGAGAGAGACACACACACAGAGAGAGAGAGAGACACACACACAGAGAGAGAGGAGAGAGAGACACACACACACAGAGAGAGAGAGACACTCACACACAGAGAGAGAGAGACACACACACAGAGAGAGACTAAACCAGAATGTGTTTCCAGGATGCCAGGATATGAGTGGGGTCCTGGAGAGTGCGGTGGTGGACACCAGCATACTGGAGCAGTACCTCAGCAACCACATGGACCCAACATCGTAAGCATCCATCTTTACTTTAGTGACTTTATTGTACCTGAGGGGAAATCTGTTTCCAGTAACATCTAATACCCGGCAAGCATCCATATTCTTACTCAATGTCCACCCATAAACACAGCAGCCATGTTAAATGGAAGGGATCTACACACATAACAGTCTTTACAACACAACGACACAATCCTAGAGCAGGTGTGGCCAACCCTCCTCCCGGAGAGCTACTGGTTCTGCAGCCCTGTACTGTCCCTGCTCCATGTGGGTAGCTCTCCACCATGGCACCAACTGCAGCGCAGCCCATCCAACCACAGCTATAGCTGTAGGCTTTGTTGTTGGCTAGTCAAGACAATGACAAGTCAGGTAAGCAGAGAGAAACTGGCAAAGGCCAGTTGTAGAAAACCTTGGCTTTGGAGGGCCGTGTCTTACTGTGACTTTGTCTTCCCAGCATGTTGCCAGAGTCCCCACCAGATTCTGGTTCAGAACCGTGCTCACCTCCACAAATACCAGGTGAGCCCCTGTGACAATGAAACCTCTTTAACCTCTTCCTTTATCGGCAATACTTGATCAACAATGGTTGATAGAATCTGTTTTAATGGCAAGTGTTACACACAGTATAACCAAATGATAACAATCAAATGCTCCGATAAAATTAATGATTTTGACTGCCTTTTGCCTTGTTCCTCCCCTAGAGGTGCGCTACGGCTCCCATTGGTCCAACGTCCGCGTGAACCAGGAAGTCTTCCCAGCCAGTGACGCGTCCTCCAGCCCAGCCTCATCGTGTCGATATAAAGAGCCATCACCACAACCCCCACCACACCCAAGCCTGCCGTACCACCAGGGGCTGACTAACTCGTACACCAAGACGGGCATGTGTCCAGGCCCGCTGCCCCATGACCCCCCCCCTCCACCACCCCCACTACCTGAGCCCAGGGGAGAGCTATATACAGGCTAACACTCCCCTCACACCCCCCGTCCACCACAAGGCTCTCCAGCAGCATCAGCCTCCTCCACGCCAGGGTCTGGCAGACAGCTACCCCAGGTCCAATGCACCCCCGGTCCCAGTACTACCTCCAGGTCAAGCCCCACACCTAGCCCCGGGTATAGGACTACCCTCAGCCCCATCCTGTCTACTACCTGGGTCTGGATGTCCTTCAGAACCAGGATATCCATACCTTCCTCCCACAGCTGGTCAACACACAGGGTGAGGACTGCTACCTAACTATCTTACAGTACATATGGGTACACATATACTACTAAACTACCTTACAGTACATATGGGTACATATACTACCTTACAGTACATATGGGTACATATACTACTAAACTACCTTACAGTACATATGGGTACATATACTACTAAACTACCTTACAGTACATATGGGTACATATACTACTAAACTACCTTACAGTACATATGGGTACATATACTACTAAACTATCTTACAGTACATATGGGTACATATACTACTAAACTACCTTACAGTACATATGGGTACATATACTACTAAACTACCTTACAGTACATATGGGTACATATACTACTAAACTACCTTACAGTACATATGGGTACATATACTACTAAACTACCTTACAGTACATATGGGTACATATACTACTAAACTACCTTACAGTACATATGGGTACATATACTACTAAACTACCTTACAGTACATCAACTACTAAACTACCTTACAGTACATATGGGTACATATACTACTAAACTACCTTACAGTACATATCAGTTTGAGAATGACAGTCAAATGATGTTTTACTTCAAAGGGATATTCATGTTTTAACAGTGCCCTCTCTCTCTCCTCCTCCTCCTCCTCCTCCTCCTCCTCTCTCTCCTCCTCCTCCTCCTCCTCCTCCTCCTCCTCCTCTCTCTCCTCCTCCTCCTCCTCCTCCTCCTCCTCAGGCCTATATTACCTGACTGTAAGAAGAGAAGACGGACAGAATCCCTTGAGGTACAGAACCCTTTTGTGACGGTTCCTTTAGCAGTGGGTTCTGAGAGTGGAGGCGGAGGCGTTGACGTCCCGTCCTATGACAGTGACGGGGCCACAGGGAGCAGCTCGGGGATGGGGGGCTATCAGCTCCTGACCTGGGATCGCTACCAGCCTGGCCTTTGGAGCACGCTCTACAACAGTAACTATGACGTCCTGTGAGTGGCTTTTCTGCCTTACATTCCCTAACTCTTCCCCAAGGCTCACGCCTTCAGCTGCCTGTCTTAAAGTCTCTAACTCAAGGCTACATTATTTTAAGGGACAAATATTTTCCACTTTCTATGTCTGACCAAATCATAACTCATCAGCAATGTCTTTCTCATTTCTTAGCCCACAGTAAAATGGTTTAGTCATGAGTCATTGTAAACAAACCCCATTTCATTAACTTAAACAATTGACTTAAATGGCCACAATTGACTCCTACTGTATGTTATTCTTATCACACTTGGTCAATCATAATTATAAACTGGGTGGTTCAAGACCTGAATGCTGATTGGCTGAAAGCCGTGGTATATCAGACCGTATACCACGAGTATGACAAAACATTTATTTTTACTGCTCTAATTACGTTGGTAACCAGTTTATAATAGCAATAAGGTATCTCTGGTGTTTGTGGTATATTGCCAATATACCACGTCTAAGGGCTGTATCCAGGCACTCCACGTTGTGCCGTGCTTAATATACCATATACCACACCCACTCGGGCATTATTGCTTAAATATACACTGAGTTTACAAAACATTAAGAACACCTTCCTAATATTGAGTTGCAACCCCCCTTTCGCCTCAATTCGTTAGGGCATGGACTACTAGGTTTCGAATGTGTTCCACAGGGATGCTGGCCCATGTTGACTCCAATGCTTCCCACAGTTGTGTCAAATTGGCTGGATGTCCGTTGGGTGGTGATACACACGGGAAACTGTCGAGCGTGAAAAACCCAGCAGCGTTGCAGTTCTTGACACAAACCGGTGCACCTGGCAGTCTGGCACCTACAACCATAGTCTGTTCAAAGGCACTTAAATATCTTGTCTTACCCATTCACCCTCTGACACATGCACAATCCACGTCTCAATTGTCTCAAAACACTTCTTTAACCTGTCTCCTCCCCTTCATCTACACTGAGTTGAAGTGGATTTAACAAGTGACATCAGTAAGGGATCATAGCGTTCACCTGGATTCACCTGGTCAGTCTGCAGTATGTCATGGAAAGAGCAGGTGTTCTTAATGTTTTGTCCACTCAGTGTATATGTTTCTATTGTCTCTCGACAGACCTTCCCCAGGTTACCATGTGGACACCGATAAGGGTTTCAACTACTCCGCAGCTGACGAGTCCTTTGTGTGTCAGAAAAAGAACCACTTTCAGGTCACAGTTCACGTAGGGATGGCCGGGGACCCCAAGTTCGTCAAAACACCCAACGGCCCTGCGCAAATAGAGAGCTTCCAAGTCAAGGTGTTTGGTGTCAAGGTTAGTATAACGCCATCCAAATATGCAACATGAACTTACCTAGAACATCAGATTTTTGACCTCGGCAGACTACTTCAAATGATGCAAAGGCATTAAAAGAAATCGTTTTTATTAGTATGCAGTTAGCTATACTTTGACCATTTTTCTGTCTCTGCAGCTTGAGGCACAGACTCACAAAGTCACCATAGAACAGTCACAGTCTGATCGCAGCAAGAAACCATTCCTGCCAGTCAAGTGAGTGTCCTGTCCTCATTTCGTTATACTATTTACTGTAGACGGCTGTGTTCAATGTTGTGAGTGTAATCCGTCATTCAAACTGAACAATGACACAATTGTGATCAGAAAGGCGATCTGGTTGCAGAAAAGTGATAACTGTGGCTGAGATTCATCCGATCAGCGGTAGATCCGCGTAGTAGCACGTTTGACTTTTAAAGGTAATTTCCCATTGAGCCGACAAATGCAGCGTTCACTGTAAATGCGGGAACATTGCCTTTAAAAGGTATATATGGTGCATGGCCAAAAAGGGGCGATTGGCTTGAATCCCATCCTACATTTTTGAATAACGTCTCATCCCTCAGAGTGAGTCTACCAGGGGACAAGATCACTAAAGTTACTCTGGGAAGACTGCACTTCAGTGAGACCACTGTCAACAACATGAGGAAAAAGGGAAAACCCAACCCTGACCAGAGGTTGGTTATTACTATGTTATTACATGTTATTACATGTTATTACCATGTTATTACCATCTTATTACCATCTTATTACCATGTTATTACCATGTTATTACCATGTTATTGCTATGTTATTACCATGTTATTAATATGGTATTACCATGTTATTACGTATTACCATGTTATTACCATGTTATTAATATGGTATTACCATGTTATTACTATGTTATTACTATGTTATTACCATGTTATTAATATGGTATTACCATGTTATTACCATGTTATTACCATGTTATTACGTATTACCATGTTATTACCATGTTATTACCATGTTATTACCATGTTATTACCATGTTATTACCATGTTATTACCATGTTATTACCATGTTATTAATATGGTATTACCATGTTATTAATATGGTATTACCATGTTATTAATATGGTATTACCATGTTATTACGTATTACCATGTTATTACCATGTTATTAATATGGTATTACCATGTTATTACTATGTTATTACCATGTTATTAATATGGTATTACCATGTTATTACCATGTTATTACCATGTTATTACGTATTACCATGTTATTACCATGTTATTACCATGTTATTACCATGTTATTACGTATTACTATGTTATTACCATGTTATTACCATGTTATTACCATGTTATTACCATGTTATTACCATGTTATTATCTTGTTATTACCATGTTATTACCATGTTATTACCATGTTATTAATATGGTATTACCATGTTATTACGTATTACCATGTTATTACCACGTTATTACCATGTTATTACGTATTACCATGTTATTACCATGTTATTACCGTGTTATTACCGTGTTATTACCGTGTTATTACCGTGTTATTACCGTGTTATTACCGTGTTATTACTAAGTTATTACTCAGACCCGCTCTAAAAAAATAACTTTACATACTAATATCATCATTACATTTACATTTTAGTCATTTAGCAGACACTCGTATCCAGAGCGACTAACATGAGCAATTAGGGTTAAGTGCCTTGCTCAAGGGCACATCGACAGATTTTCCACCTAGTCGGCTCGGGGATTAGAACCAGCGACCTTTCGGTTACTGGCACAACGCTCTTAACCACTACGCTACCTGCCGCCCAATTGAAAGTGAAGTTTCAACATGTGGTTCCATGTGTCCTTGTGTTATGACCAGGTACTTCCTGATGGTGGTGGGTTTGTACGCCACAGTGAGGGAAGAGAGTTACCTGCTGGTAGCATACATGTCAGAGAGGATCATAGTCAGGGTGAGTACTGAACCGTAAGTACTAAAGCAGGGATCAT
This sequence comes from Coregonus ussuriensis, assembly GCA_031479575.1. Classification (NCBI taxonomy): domain Eukaryota; kingdom Metazoa; phylum Chordata; class Actinopteri; order Salmoniformes; family Salmonidae; genus Coregonus; species Coregonus ussuriensis. The sequence continues at coordinate 6,998,339 of CM062500.1, read as the reverse complement.
CAACTGTTGAGCGGATGTTTGTTTTTTTGCTCTGAAAACTCGGGGGGGGGGGGGGCCAAAAGAGACCACCCGGGGGGGCCAGATTTGGTACGCGGGCCGCCATTTGGGGAACCCTGTACTAAAAGCATTTAAAAGCATGGGACTAAAGTACTAAGTACTAAAGCATACTAAAACATGGGACTTGTTAAAATTAAGGTTAAATAAAAAAAAACATAAAAGTAAAATAAAATGTACTAAACCATGTTTCCATTGGACAATTTGTTCCAGAATGCACCGTGATCTAAATGGAACCAACCATAACCATTACTTAAAACTCTTCCGTGTTCCTCCACCACAGGCGTCGAATCCGGGCCAGTTTGAGAACGACAGTGAGGTGTTTTGGCAGCGAGGACAGGCTCCGGACGCGGTGGTGTGCCAGGGGAGGGTGGGCATCAACACAGACACCCCCGATGAAGCCCTGGTGGTCTGTGGCAACGCTAAGATCATGGGGCAGGTCATGCACCCCTCCGACCACCGCGCCAAACACAACATACGAGAGGTATGAAGCAGCACATGTATGCTTCTATATAATAGCTATCGATATAATGGTTTTGGTGTAAAATAACAAGTAGGAACATAGAAATGCCTTCACAGCGGCCCAAGGAATGATATCTTACCTGAACTGACAATATTTCAACTCTGTAGGTGGATTCAACAGAGCAGCTGAAGAGAATATCTCAGATGAGGATAGTGGAGTATGACTACAAGCCTGAGTTCGCCTCAAAGATGGGGATCGATCACATACATGAAACAGGCATCATAGCCCAGGAGGTGAAGAAGCTGCTGCCTGCTGCTGTCAAAGAGGTGGGGGACATCACCTGCAGCGACGGAGAGAAGATCCACAACTTCCTCATGGTGGACAAAGTAAGTGTCAGTTCCCCACGAGATTGAAGGCCTGATAACATATTATCCGTGTGATAATCAGTATGAGGATTGTCAAGAGATTTGTCAGTGTTATGGTCCCACTTTAAACAAACTACTTTGAAGAACAATTTACTGTAACATTTTATATTCTATTTCTCCCCCCACAGGAGCAGATCTTCATGGAGAACGTCGGGGCTGTGAAGCAGCTGTGTAAGCTGACTGACAACCTGGAGAACAGGATTCAGGAGCTGGAGGTGTGGAACACACAGTCGGCCAAGCTCAAGAACACGGGCAGCCTGCGATCCAGCAGCAACCCTGCTAACAGCAGCACTAAAGAGTAATGTTACCGTACCACCAGGGGGTGCTGTTATCTATGGCCTATTGCCTACAAGTTCGCTTTCAGTTTTCTAAATATATCGAGATACTGAGATATTTTCTCTGGCACCCTACAGAAAAACCCCTTTTGTATTAAATTCAGTCAATCAGTTTAGTCAGGTACTCAGGGCCTGTTTTCAGATCTCTGGCGTGTAAGAGACAGGGGGGGGGGGGGGGGGTGGTACTGAGGGTGGTTGAGCTGTGGATGTGTTGTGCCTCTGTCTTTATTACATTTACATTTTAGTCATTTAGCAGACGCTCTTATCCAGAGCGACTTACAGGAGCAATTAGGGTTAAGTGCCTTGCTCAAGGGCACATTTACGTCATTTAGCAGATGCTCTTATCCAGAGCGACTCACAAATTGGTGCATTCACCCTATAGCCAGTGGGATAACCACTTTACAATTTTTTTTGGGGGGGGTAGAAGGATTACTTTATCCTATCCCAGGTGTTCCCAGGGTCACTATCATGGGGCCGTCAACACATTCTCAGCTCAACGGTAACAACCCTATGGCTTCTGCTTTATGGTTCCTGGACTGTAAAATATCTCCAGTTTATTGTAGTTTAGGAGCCTCACCTTACGGAAAGACTGAGTTTGTACTTGAATGGACTGGATAGGGAATGCTCCGACTGTCTTGGTTTCCTAGTACACGTGTCACATTTTCAACTGTCATTATTTAAACATGCTGTGTTGATAATATACATACTTGTGTTGTGTTACACAGGAAAATGAACAGACACAGCAGTGTTCCACCACCCCAACAGAAGCCAACGCCTCTCAAATCTTTCAAGGTGAGGTAGAACTTCAGAAAGACTGTATACTTGTATAACAACAGGTGTACAGCAAGTCTGATTCAAACCAACACCATTTATATTCCTGTTTATTCTCTTTTAGGCGAAGTTCCAGGCGAAGTACCACCACTGCTTAAAACACAAGTTCGTCCAAGTCATCATCATCATTCTGGTAGCAACAATGGCTTTCTGGTAAGACCGCCTGTTACAACTGAGGAGCAGATATTCTTATTTGTTTTACAGTAAATCAAAACGTACGGCTGCTTTGTTAGAAAATACCTTTGGATATTGAAGCACTGCCAGTGGTGTAAAGTACTTAAGTAAAAAATACTTTGAAGTAATACTTAAGTCGTTTTTTGGGGTATCTGTACATTACTTTACTATTTATATTTTTGACTACTTTTACTTTTACTTCACTACATTCCTAAAGAAAATAATGTACTTTTTACTTCCATACATTTTCCCTGACACCCAAAAGTACTTGTTACATTTTGAATGCGTAGCAGGACAGGGATATTGTCTAATTCACTCACTTATCAAGAGAACATCCCTGGTCATCCCTACTGCCCCTGATCTGGCAGACTCACTAAACACACATGCTTTGTTTGTAAATGATGTCTGAGCATTGGAGATAGCCCCTGGCTTTCCGTAAATTAAAAAAACAAGAAAATGGCGCCATCTGGTTTGCTTAAGATAAGGAACTTGAAATTATTTGTACTTTTACTTTTAATACCTAAGTATATTTTAGCAATTACATTTACTTTTGATACTTAAGTATATTTAAAACCAAATACTTTCAGACTTTTACTCAAGTAGTATTTTACTGGGTGACTTTCACTTTTACTTGAGTCATTTTCTATTAATGTATCTTTACTTTTACTCAAGTATGACAATTGAGTACTTTTTCCACCACTGAACACTGCAATATACAGGTAACTGCCTAAATAAAGGAACCATAAAGTGTCTTTAATAGGGCGTTGGGCCACCACCGAGCCAGAACAGCTTCCATGCACCTTGGCATAGATTCTACCAGTGTCTGGAACTCTATTGGAGGGATGTGAAACCATTCTTCCACGAGAAATTCCATCATTTGGTGTTTTGTTGATGGTGGTGGAAAACGCTGTCTCAGGCGCCGCTCCAGAATCTCCCACAAGTGTTTAAATTGGGTTGAGATGTGGTGACTGAGACGGCCACGGCATAAGGTCTACATCGTTGCCATGCTCATGAAACCATTCAGTGACCACTCGTGCCCTGTGGGTGGGGGCGTTGTCATCTATGGGGGCATAGCCATGGTAGCCAAAATAATGGCCAAAATAATGTCCCTAAACATGAAAATATAATAGAAATAATAACCCTAAGCATGCTGGGATGTTTAATTGCTTAATTGACTCAGGAACCACACCTGTGTGGAAGCGACTGCTTTCAATATACTTTGTATCCCTCATTTACTCAAGTGTTTGCCATTATTTTGGCAGTTCCCTCTACCTGAATATATAGGGAAAGGGGGATACCTAGTCAGTTGTTCGACTGAATGCATTCAACTAATATAATATTGAGAGCGTAAAGCTTTATCTATTCTGATAACTGTATCAGAGAGATCTAAACGTGAGAAACGTTGACTATCATATCAGCTAGGGAGGGACGTGACTGTATAGAAGCATTGGAGAGTTTAGAATATAGAAGTTTACCATTCCTTACAACTTATTTTTCATAAACAGGCCCCGTGTAGCTCAGTTGGTAAAGCATGGCGCTTGCAATGCCAGGGTTGTTGGTTCGTTTCCCACGGGGGGCCAGTATGAAAAAATTGATGCACTCACTAACTGTAAGTCGCTCTGGATAAGAGCGTCTGCTAAATTACTAAAATGTAAAAAATTTAAAATAAATCGACACTTGAAGTTATTTTTTTTTATGTACCTGCATTGTAAATCCCCTGGTCTGGGCCTGACTATGTTGTTTTCTTATGTAATGTTTATGAATGTGTTATGCATGAGTTATGAAGTGTTATGATGTCCTCATGTCTCCTCCACAGCTCTATTGCCATCACAGCTCTCTACATGCTGACTCTGAGAGACGACGCCGGCATGCTCTTTCCTGGAAGCACGTAAGACACACCACTAAACTGGCTTCAAAAACTCCAGCTGCCCCCAGCCTTTATTTGACAAGTAAACGGTGCCAAGAATACTATTGAGACACAAACGTTATTATCATCAGTGACAACACTATCCAGAACTGAATGTGAAATTAATTTCAAAGATCATATCATGTTTTTTTTATTTGCAGCAACGAGACTACTATGCCTCCTCTCTACACCTCAACAGTCAGGCCTACCTTAGGTAAACATCCTCTCTACACCTCAACAGTCAGGCCTACCTTAGGTAAACATCCTCTCTACACCTCAACAGTCAGGGCCTACCTTAGGTAAACATCCTCTCTACACCTCAACAGAACAGTCAGGCCTACCTTAGGTAAACATCCTCTCTACACCTCAACAGTCAGGCCTACCTTAGGTAAACATCCTCTCTACACCTCAACAGTCAGGCCTACCTTAGGTAAACATCCTCTCTACACCTCAACAGTCAGGCCTACCTTAGGTAAACATCCTCTCTACACCTCAACAGTCAGGCCTACCTTAGGTAAACATCCTCTCTACACCTCAACAGTCAGGCCTACCTTAGGTAAACATCCTCTCTACACCTCAACAGTCAGGCCTACCTTAGGTAAACATCCTCTCTACACCTCAACAGTCAGGCCTACCTTAGGTAAACATCCTCTCTACACCTCAACAGTCAGGCCTACCTTAGGTAAACATCCTCTCTACACCTCAACAGTCAGGCCTACCTTAGGTAAACATCCTCTCTACACCTCAACAGTCAGGCCTACCTTAGGTAAACATCCTCTCTACACCTCAACAGTCAGGCCTACCTTAGGTAAACATCCTCTCCTACACCTCAACAGTCAGGCCTACCTTAGGTAAACATCCTCTCTACACCTCAACAGTCAGGCCTACCTTAGGTAAACATCCTCTCTACACCTCAACAGTCAGGCCTACCTTAGGTAAACATCCTCTCTACACCTCAACAGTCAGGCCTACCTTAGGTAAACATCCTCTCTACACCTCAACAGTCAGGCCTACCTTAGGTAAACATCCTCTCTACACCTCAACAGTCAGGCCTACCTTAGGTAAACATCCTCTCTACACCTCAACAGTCAGGCCTACCTTAGGTAAACATCCTCTCTACACCTCAACAGTCAGGCCTACCTTAGGTAAACATCCTCTCTACACCTCAACAGTCAGGCCTACCTTAGGTAAACATCCTCTCTACACCTCAACAGTCAGGCCTACCTTAGGTAAACATCCTCTCTACACCTCAACAGTCAGGCCTACCTTAGGTAAACATCCTCTCTACACCTCAACAGTCAGGCCTACCTACCTTAGGTAAACATCCTCTCTACACCTCAACAGTCAGGCCTACCTTAGGTAAACATCCTCTCTACACCTCAACAGTCAGGCCTACCTTAGGTAAACATCCTCTCTACACCTCAACAGTCAGGCCTACCTTAGGTAAACATCCTCTCTACACCTCAACAGTCAGGCCTACCTTAGGTAAACATCCTCTCTACACCTCAACAGTCAGGCCTACCTTAGGTAAACATCCTCTCTACACCTCAACAGTCAGGCCTACCTTAGGTAAACATCCTCTCTACACCTCAACAGTCAGGCCTACCTTAGGTAAACATCCTCTCTACACCTCAACAGTCAGGCCTACCTTAGGTAAACATCCTCTCTACACCTCAACAGTCAGGCCTACCTTAGGTAAACATCCTCTCTACACCTCAACAGTCAGGCCTACCTTAGGTAAACATCCTCTCTACACCTCAACAGTCAGGCCTACCTTAGGTAAACATCCTCTCTACACCTCAACAGTCAGGCCTACCTTAGGTAAACATCCTCTCTACACCTCAACAGTCAGGCCTACCTTAGGTAAACATCCTCTCTACACCTCAACAGTCAGGCCTACCTTAGGTAAACATCCTCTCTACACCTCAACAGTCAGGCCTACCTTAGGTAAACATCCTCTCTACACCTCAACAGTCAGGCCTACCTTAGGTAAACATCCTCTCTACACCTCAACAGTCAGGCCTACCTTAGGTAAACATCCTCTCTACACCTCAACAGTCAGGCCTACCTTAGGTAAACATCCTCTCTACACCTCAACAGTCAGGCCTACCTTAGGTAAACATCCTCTCTACACCTCAACAGTCAGGCCTACCTTAGGTAAACATCCTCTCTACACCTCAACAGTCAGGCCTACCTTAGGTAAACATCCTCTCTACACCTCAACAGTCAGGCCTACCTTAGGTAAACATCCTCTCTACACCTCAACAGTCAGGCCTACCTTAGGTAAGGTAAACATCCTCTCTACACCTCAACAGTCAGGCCTACCTTAGGTAAACATCCTCTCTACACCTCAACAGTCAGGCCTACCTTAGGTAAACATCCTCTCTACACCTCAACAGTCAGGCCTACCTTAGGTAAACATCCTCTCTACACCTCAACAGTCAGGCCTACCTTAGGTAAACATCCTCTCTACACCTCAACAGTCAGGCCTACCTTAGGTAAACATCCTCTCTACACCTCAACAGTCAGGCCTACCTTAGGTAAACATCCTCTCTACACCTCAACAGTCAGGCCTACCTTAGGTAAACATCCTCTCTACACCTCAACAGTCAGGCCTACCTTAGGTAAACATCCTCTCTACACCTCAACAGTCAGGCCTACCTTAGGTAAACATCCTCTCTACACCTCAACAGTCAGGCCTACCTTAGGTAAACATCCTCTCTACACCTCAACAGTCAGGCCTACCTTAGGTAAGGTAAACATCCTCTCTACACCTCAACAGTCAGGCCTACCTTAGGTAAACATCCTCTCTACACCTCAACAGTCAGGCCTACCTTAGGTAAACATCCTCTCTACACCTCAACAGTCAGGCCTACCTTAGGTAAACATCCTCTCTACACCTCAACAGTCAGGCCTACCTTAGGTAAACATCCTCTCTACACCTCAACAGTCAGGCCTACCTTAGGTAAACATCCTCTCTACACCTCAACAGTCAGGCCTACCTTAGGTAAACATCCTCTCTACACCTCAACAGTCAGGCCTACCTTAGGTAAACATCCTCTCTACACCTCAACAGTCAGGCCTACCTTAGGTAAACATCCTCTCTACACCTCAACAGTCAGGCCTACCTTAGGTAAACATCCTCTCTACACCTCAACAGTCAGGCCTACCTTAGGTAAACATCCTCTCTACACCTCAACAGTCAGGCCTACCTTAGGTAAACATCCTCTCTACACCTCAACAGTCAGGAGGCCTACCTTAGGTAAACATCCTCTCTACACCTCAACAGTCAGGCCTACCTTAGGTAAACATCCTCTCTACACCTCAACAGTCAGGCCTACCTTAGGTAAACATCCTCTCTACACCTCAACAGTCAGGCCTACCTTAGGTAAACATCCTCTCTACACCTCAACAGTCAGGCCTACCTTAGGTAAACATCCTCTCTACACCTCAACAGTCAGGCCTACCTTAGGTAAACATCCTCTCTACACCTCAACAGTCAGGCCTACCTTAGGTAAACATCCTCTCTACACCTCAACAGTCAGGCCTACCTTAGGTAAACATCCTCTCTACACCTCAACAGTCAGGCCTACCTTAGGTAAACATCCTCTCTACACCTCAACAGTCAGGCCTACCTTAGGTAAACATCCTCTCTACACCTCAACAGTCAGGCCTACCTTAGGTAAACATCCTCTCTACACCTCAACAGTCAGGCCTACCTTAGGTAAACATCCTCTCTACACCTCAACTCAACAGTCAGGCCTACCTTAGGTAAACATCCTCTCTACACCTCAACAGTCAGGCCTACCTTAGGTAAACATCCTCTCTACACCTCAACAGTCAGGCCTACCTTAGGTAAACATCCTCTCTACACCTCAACAGTCAGGCCTACCTTAGGTAAACATCCTCTCTACACCTCAACAGTCAGGCCTACCTTAGGTAAACATCCTCTCTACACCTCAACAGTCAGGCCTACCTTAGGTAAACATCCTCTCTACACCTCAACAGTCAGGCCTACCTTAGGTAAACATCCTCTCTACACCTCAACAGTCAGGCCTACCTTAGGTAAACATCCTCTCTACACCTCAACAGTCAGGCCTACCTTAGGTAAACATCCTCTCTACACCTCAACAGTCAGGCCTACCTTAGGTAAACATCCTCTCTACACCTCAACAGTCAGGCCTACCTTAGGTAAACATCCTCTCTACACCTCAACAGTCAGGCCTACCTTAGGTAAACATCCTCTCCTACACCTCAACAGTCAGGCCTACCTTAGGTAAACATCCTCTCTACACCTCAACAGTCAGGCCTACCTTAGGTAAACATCCTCTCTACACCTCAACAGTCAGGCCTACCTTAGGTAAACATCCTCTCTACACCTCAACAGTCAGGCCTGCCTTAGGTAAACATCCTCTCTACACCTCAACAGTCAGGCCTACCTTAGGTAAACATCCTCTCTACACCTCAACAGTCAGGCCTACCTTAGGTAAACATCCTCTCTACACCTCAACAGTCAGGCCTACCTTAGGTAAACATCCTCTCTACACCTCAACAGTCAGGCCTACCTTAGGTAAACATCCTCTCTACACCTCAACAGTCAGGCCTACCTTAGGTAAACATCCTCTCTACACCTCAACAGTCAGGCCTACCTTAGGTAAACATCCTCTCTACACCTCAACAGTCAGGCCTACCTTAGGTAAACATCCTCTCTACACCTCAACAGTCAGGCCTACCTTAGGTAAACATCAACATCCTCTCTACACCTCAACAGTCAGGCCTACCTTAGGTAAACATCCTCTCTACACCTCAACAGTCAGGCCTACCTTAGGTAAACATCCTCTCTACACCTCAACAGTCAGGCCTACCTTAGGTAAACATCCTCTCTACACCTCAACAGTCAGGCCTACCTTAGGTAAACATCCTCTCTACACCTCAACAGTCAGGCCTACCTTAGGTAAACATCCTCTCTACACCTCAACAGTCAGGCCTACCTTAGGTAAACATCCTCTCTACACCTCAACAGTCAGGCCTACCTTAGGTAAACATCCTCTCTACACCTCAACAGTCAGGCCTACCTTAGGTAAACATCCTCTCTACACCTCAACAGTCAGGCCTACCTTAGGTAAACATCCTCTCTACACCTCAACAGTCAGGCCTACCTTAGGTAAACATCCTCTCTACACCTCAACAGTCAGGCCTACCTTAGGTAAACATCCTCTCTACACCTCACCTCAACAGTCAGGCCTACCTTAGGTAAACATCCTCTCTACACCTCAACAGTCAGGCCTACCTTAGGTAAACATCCTCTCTACACCTCAACAGTCAGGCCTACCTTAGGTAAACATCCTCTCTACACCTCAACAGTCAGGCCTACCTTAGGTAAACATCCTCTCTACACCTCAACAGTCAGGCCTACCTTAGGTAAACATCCTCTCTACACCTCAACAGTCAGGCCTACCTTAGGTAAACATCCTCTCTACACCTCAACAGTCAGGCCTGCCTTAGGTAAACATCCTCTCTACACCTCAACAGTCAGGCCTACCTTAGGTAAACATCCTCTCTACACCTCAACAGTCAGGCCTACCTTAGGTAAACATCCTCTCTACACCTCAACAGTCAGGCCTACCTTAGGTAAACATCCTCTCTACACCTCAACAGTCAGGCCTACCTTAGGTAAACATCCTCTCTACACCTCAACAGTCAGGCCTACCTTACTTAGGTAAACATCCTCTCTACACCTCAACAGTCAGGCCTACCTTAGGTAAACATCCTCTCTACACCTCAACAGTCAGGCCTACCTTAGGTAAACATCCTCTCTACACCTCAACAGTCAGGCCTACCTTAGGTAAACATCCTCTCTACACCTCAACAGTCAGGCCTACCTTAGGTAAACATCCTCTCTACACCTCAACAGTCAGGCCTACCTTAGGTAAACATCCTCTCTACACCTCAACAGTCAGGCCTACCTTAGGTAAACATCCTCTCTACACCTCAACAGTCAGGCCTACCTTAGGTAAACATCCTCTCTACACCTCAACAGTCAGGCCTACCTTAGGTAAACATCCTCTCTACACCTCAACAGTCAGGCCTACCTTAGGTAAACATCCTCTCTACACCTCAACAGTCAGGCCTACCTTAGGTAAACATCCTCTCTACACCTCAACAGTCAGGCCTACCTTAGGTAAACATCCTCTCTACACCTCAACAGTCAGGCCAGGCCTACCTTAGGTAAACATCCTCTCTACACCTCAACAGTCAGGCCTACCTTAGGTAAACATCCTCTCTACACCTCAACAGTCAGGCCTACCTTAGGTAAACATCCTCTCTACACCTCAACAGTCAGGCCTACCTTAGGTAAACATCCTCTCTACACCTCAACAGTCAGGCCTACCTTAGGTAAACATCCTCTCTACACCTCAACAGTCAGGCCTACCTTAGGTAAACATCCTCTCTACACCTCAACAGTCAGGCCTACCTTAGGTAAACATCCTCTCTACACCTCAACAGTCAGGCCTACCTTAGGTAAACATCCTCTCTACACCTCAACAGTCAGGCCTACCTTAGGTAAACATCCTCTCTACACCTCAACAGTCAGGCCTACCTTAGGTAAACATCCTCTCTACACCTCAACAGTCAGGCCTACCTTAGGTAAACATCCTCTCTACACCTCAACAGTCAGGCCTACCTTAGGTAAACATCCTCTCTACACCTACCTCAACAGTCAGGCCTACCTTAGGTAAACATCCTCTCTACACCTCAACAGTCAGGCCTACCTTAGGTAAACATCCTCTCTACACCTCAACAGTCAGGCCTACCTTAGGTAAACATCCTCTCTACACCTCAACAGTCAGGCCTACCTTAGGTAAACATCCTCTCTACACCTCAACAGTCAGGCCTACCTTAGGTAAACATCCTCTCTACACCTCAACAGTCAGGCCTACCTTAGGTAAACAACCCCTATATGCCCTTTAGATGGTTTTACTCTTCACCGTAGTAACATTGTCTGTCATGAGTAGTCATTGATGTGGAGATTGACCCTTGTTTGTTTGTTTGTTTGTTTATTAGTAAACCCAACAACAACCCCTGGCCCGTGGCCTCCTGATGTGGACTTATGTAGCCTGCTCTACTGTGAGGACGTGTTCTGCTGTCCCACTAAAGACACCATGGATAATCCCACCACCATCTCTCCTTCCCTCCTCTCCTCCACTGCATCTCCCACTACCGGGCCCTCTCTAGCAGGTGAGCTAGCTACTACCTGTCTTCATTTACCAACAACAATCTTCCCTGTGTCTGTTTCCTTATTCATGCTAGCTTATCTTTATGTAAAACGTACCACATGATGACCTTGAATGATACTGAGACGTAATTCTGATGCTGTAAAAGTGTTGACATTGTGCTGCTTTGTGACATGCAGTAAAAGCCCACTTTTTTTTGATCCAATTCTGTCTTCTCAGATAAAGGAAAAGACAAATTCAATGAAGAAATCAAAGGTGCCGGAGATTGTAAGTCAAATTCTATCGCATACATTTGAAGATACATTTTTATGCTAATCCAAATATGTTATTTTCTGAATACTTTAGAGTATGACTTCGGATTGCTGTTCTATTTTCAGGGACAAACACAACGATTAAGTCTTTTTTCATCAAAGAAAACCAACAGATAATTGACTCTCGGTACTGTGAGAAGGGAAGCTGTAGGTAGGTAATCAGTCAATTTGAACTAATTTATACACTACCGGCCAAAAGTTTTAGAACACCTACTCATTCAAGGGTTTTTCTTTATTGTTACTATTTTCTACATTGTGGAATAATAGTGAAGACATCAAAACTATGAAATAACACATATGGAATCATGTAGTAACCAAAAAAGTGTTAAACAAATCTAAATATATGTTATATTTGAGATTCTTCAAAGTAGCCACCATTTGCCTTGATGACAGCTTTGCACACTCTTGGCATTCTCTCAACCAGCTTCATGAGGAAGTCACCTCGAATGCATTTCAATTAACAGGTGTGCCTTCTTAAAAGTTAATGTGTGGAATTTCTTTCCTTCTTAATGCGTTTGAGCCAATCAGTTGTCTTGTGACAAGGTAGGGAGGGTATACAGAAGATAGCCCTATTTGGTAAAAGACCAAGTCCATATTATGGCAAGAACAGCTCAAATAAGCAAAGAGAAACGACAGTCCATCATTGCTTTAACACATGAAGGTCAGTCAATATGGACATTTTCAAGTCGCAAAAACCATCAAGCGCTATGATGAAACTGGCTCTCATGAGGACCGCCACAGGAAAGGAAGACCCAGAGTTACCTCTGCTGCAGAGGATAAGTTCATTAGAGTTACCAGCCTCAGAAATTGCAGCCCAAATAAATGCTTCACAGAGTTCAAATTGCTGCAAAGAAACCACTACTAAATGACACCAATAAGAAGAAGAGACTTGCTTGGTCCAAGAAACACGAGCAATGGACATTAGACTGGTGGAAATTTGTCCTTTGGTCTGGAGTCCAAATTGGAGATTTTTGGTTCCAACCGCTGTGTCTTTGTGAGACGCGGTGTGGGTGAATGGATGATCTCTGCATGTGTATTTCCCAACGTAAAGCACGGAGGAGGATTTATTAGAATTCAAGGCACACTTAACCAGCATGGCTACCACAGCATTCTGCAACGATACGCCATCCCATCTGGTTTGGGCTTATTGGGACTATCATTTGTTTTTCAACAGGACAATGACCCGACACACCTCCAGGCTGTGTATGGGCTATTTTACCAAGAAGGAGAGTGATGGAGTGCTGCATCAGATGACCTGGCCTCCACAATCCCCCGACCTCAACCAAATTGAGATGGTTTGGGATGAGTCGGACGGCAGAGTGAAGGAAAAGCAGCCAACAAGTGCTAAGCATATGTGGGAACTCCTTCAAGACTGTTGGAAAAGCATTCCAGGTGAAGCTGGTTGAGATAATGCCAAGAGTGTTCAAAGCTGTCATCAAGGCAAATGGTGGCTACTTTGAAGAATCTCAAATATAACATATATTTAGATTTGTTTAACACTTTTTTGGTTACTACATGATTCCATATGTGTTATTTCATAGTTTTGATGTCTTCACTATTATTCCTACAATGTAGAAAATAGTAAATTAAGAAAAACCCTTGAATGAGTAGGTGTTCTAAAACTTTTGACCTGTAGTGTAGATTTAGAATCAGAAAGCCAAACCGATGGTATACTCACCTCTATTTGATCTGTTTCCATCTAGGTCAGGAAACTACTCCTTCCAAATCCCTATCAGCAAGTTCATCCCTATCAACATGCGTGTCACCGTCCAGATGAAGTGAGTAGCCAGGGCTTGAGACATGCTCCCACTCTCTCCACTTTGTTTTCCATTTCTACTACTGCCCACTGCTAGTGGTGACAGACTGGCATTGACTCTGGACGGGGCAGGAGAGAGTTTCTAAGAGGGTATCTTACCTCAGGGGCTGATGATGGTCTGAATCGGTGGCCCAGACGTTCAGATTCCGTGCAGTGGGACTTGTGGGAGCTTGCGAGTCTAAGGGCTCGATTCAATCCTTAGTTGTGTATGGCGCGATTGGAATTTTAAAGCCAATGTTTCCACATTTGCGGAGACTGCAGTCACGTAATCGCTGCATATGTCGTCTCAATTGGAAATTGCCTTTTAAATGTCAATCACACTACACCGCAGATCTTCGGCGCTACGGATTGAATCGAGCCCTAAAGCTTTGTCTGAATCAGACATGGGAGCCGGTCTGGCAGGAGTTCCTGTTCTGAATGAGGAGACGAAGGCCTCTAAGACAGACCTGCATGGGCACATTCTCTCACTGTTGTTCAGACTGATGACAAATTGTCACGGAGCACTTTGTACTTGCACTGTGGGTTTGTTGTAAGTACCGCAAATGACCACTAGATGTCTCCTCTCCTCTGATCCAGCACTATAGAGCTGCTGGTTGTCCACCTGTGTCATTCTGATGTGACGTTTAAATGCTCTGCCGTGATGGACCATGATCAAACCAACGAAGAATACACTTTCATAAATACACAGGTATGGTATCCACAGACAACACTATACTGTGGTTGCTATCTGTATGATAATTGCAAACTCTCTGCTCTTTGTATGATTAAAAAGCAACCAAAAGTAAGAGTGACACTTTATTTACTTTACTGTCTCTTTCACTCTCTCCAGGGCTACGTCCATGAATGGCCTCTGCCAGTGTCTCGATTCTACAGGAGCTCCTACCACTTTCGCTCCGCAGTGGCTGTAAGAACGAAAGGATTTCTGAATGTGTATTTTCCTAAAATATCAGTGTCAAAAGACACTGTCCCAACAGCCTCACAACTACTACGTGTTGTATGTTGTGGGGGGGGCGACCCAATCTGATAAACACAATCTAACAGAGTTGTTAAACATCGTCTTCACAGAACAGCTACATAAGTATGTTATAACCACCCCCCTCCTCTTCCTCAACTCACCGTAATGCTCTCGCCCCACACTGGTATTGGAAGCTGAAAAGGAGTTGACATTTAATCCACAACGGTCACTGTAGGCTACCAGAGATGTTCTTTAATGTTGTAACAGACTTTGACTACACCCTGACATTGTCATGGTTTAGTGTCTGCCAGATATCCTATGCTTACAATGTCAAACAATCAAATGTATGTGTGGTTGGTAGACGACCAAAACAAACTGTAAATCTCAGAGAGGAAGAGGTGAAGCGAGAGGTTTACGCCGCACAAAATCTGTCCACAAAAATAAGCCCACAAAGTGAGGAATTTTTGTATGGAGGTCAATGAGAGAGTGTCGATTTTTGGTCAACAAAAAATGTAATTCGTATTTTGCTACGTGAGGCTTATTTGATCGAATAGAAGTTTTGTAATGGTTAGGTTGTTGCACTGATATAAGTGAACGCACGTGGCATTTTGGCAACTTTGGAGAAAAAAAAAAACGACTTTATATCGGTTGTGCCCGTTGTCATAGAGATAGATGGAGGACTCATCATGGCCATAACACATTTAAGCATGGACATTACCATTGAGGGCTTTCACCATTTTAAAGTAGTCAACTGAGTTGGGAGCAATCCCCCAATGAAGAAGCAGAAAACGGACTTCTTTAAAACTGTCACAGACGCTAAAATGGCACAGATACAAAGATTAGTCTCCCGAGTGGCGCAGTGGTTCGAATCCAGGCTCTGTCGTAGCCGGCCGCGACCGGGAGACCCATGGGGCGGCGCACAATTGGCCCAGCGTCGTCCAGGGTAGGGGAGGGAATGGCTGGCAGGGAGGTAGCTCAGTTGGTAGAGCATGGCGTTTGCAACGCCAGGGTTGTGGGTTCGATTCCCACGGGGGGCCAGTATAAAAAAATTAAAATAACTGTAAGTCGCTCTGGATAAGAGCATCTGCTAAATGACTAAAATGTAAATGTAATTAGTCCTTTATCTATCACACGTGTATCTACCCTCTCATTGGCTAGAATGGTCCCACCTGATCTCGCCTCCTCACACTAGCCTTCCGTCTTTGAGGACTTGTACAGTATTTCCATTGTTAGAGTGGTCACTTGTCAATATCATAGACAATCTTGGTCTATCTCCATCCAGGGCCAGGCAGACTGCAATACCGACCGTGGCTTCATGGGGGCGCTGTTCACAGACTACCATTTCAACTTCTACCGGAGGTGTGAGTGAGGAAGAAGACCTCATCATACTGTAGTTCCTTTGGCAGGCCAGCCAGTGTCCAATGACATGTCAGTGTTTATTTTCATGATGTATGCCAACCCTAATAATAAATCCACGTTGTATTGGTTTTTCTATGAAATGTCCTGATTGTTGATGAGATTGTTGTATACAATCTCTTTTTACAAGAACTGTATAAGAGCATATTTATTGATACAGAATGACAGTAGGTAAGAGTTGTTTGATTCACTTTGCCTTGTGACAATTCTTGCACTATGTGAAAAGAGATTCAATTGGAATAGAACTGAATAGGATCATTTTTATTTTTAGTAGAATGTAATGCAGTACAACAGGTTATTGATAACTCATTAAACAATACATTGATCATGTCACACTGTTGGCACACAGGAGGACAGGATGAGTCCCAAAGTAAAATAGTACTTATATTACTGTATTTCATACTTGACTGTGTAGTTAGTTATTACATTTATTTCAGAAAGTAATTGTGTTGAATTCTGTGTTACTGCATAATTTCCTAGTAATTACCAGGTAAATACAACTGGAAACTGTAAAATAAAGTACTGAATTCTCTGTTGTTTAGCAGGTACTTCCATCCAGGGTAAACTTTATAATTCAGACGTAAATGTAGAATTACTTCAGTAGCCTATATACCTTTGTATGCCTCCTTGTCTGTATACCTGCAGACATACAGTTGAAGTCAGAAGTTTACGTACACTTAGGTTGGAGTCATTAAAACTCGTTTTTCAACCACTCCACAAATTTCTTGTTAACAAACTATAGTTTTGGCAAGTCGGTTAGGTCATCTACTTTGTGCATGACACAAGTAATTTTTCCAACAATTGTTTACAGACAGTTGACTGTGCCTTTAAACAGCTAGGAAAATTCCAGAAAATGATGTCAAGGCTTTAGAAGCTTCTGATAGGCTAATTGACATCATTTGAGTCAATTGGAGGTGTATCTGTGGATGTATTTCAAGGCCTACCTTCAAACTCAGTGCCTCTTTGCTTGACATCATGGGAAAATCAAAAGACATCAGCCAAGACCTCAGAAAATAAATTGTTGACCTCCACAAGTCTGGTTCATCCTTGGGAGCAATTTCCAAACGCCTGAAGGTACCACGTTCATCTGTACAAACAATAGTACGCAAGTATAAACACCATGGGACTACGCAGTCATCATACCGCTCAGGAAGGAGACTTGTTCTGTCTCCTGGAAATGAACGTACTTTGGTGCGAAAAGTGCAAATCAATCCCAGAACAACAGCAAAGGACCTTGTGAAGATGCTGGAGGAAACAGGTACAAAGGTATCTATATCCACAGTAAAACGAGTCCTATATCGACATAACCTGAAAGGCCGCTCAGCAAGGAAGAAGCCACTGCTCCAAAACCGCCATAAAAAAAGCCAGACTACGGTTTGCAACTGCACATGGGGACAAAGATCGTACTTTTTCGAGAAATGTCCTCTGGTCTGATGAAACAAAAATAGAACTGTTTGGCCATAATGACCATCATTATGTTTGGAGGAAAAAGGGGGTGGCTTGCAAGCCGAAGAACACCATCCCAACCGTGAAGCACGGGGGTGGCAGCATCATGCTGTGGGGGTGCTTTGCTGCAGGAGGGACTGGTACACTTCACAAAAGAGATGGCATCATGAGGAAGGAAAATAATGTGGATATATTGAAGCAACATCTCAAGACATCAGTCAGGAAGTTAAAGCTTGGTCGCAAATGGGTCTTCCAAATGGACAATGACCCCAAGCATACTTCCAAAGTTGTGGCAAAATGGCTTAAGGATAACAAAGTCAAGGTATTGGAGTGGCCATCACAAAGCCCTGACCTCAATCATATAGAAAATTTGTTGGCAGAACTGAAAAAGCGTGTGCGAGCAAGGAGGCCTACAAACCTGACTCAGTTACACCACCTCTGTCAGGAGGAATGGGCCAAAATTCACCCAACTTATTGTGGGAAGCTTGTGGAAGGCTACCCGAAACGTTTGACCCAAGTTAAACAATTTAAAGGCAATGCTACCAAATACTAATTGAGTGTATGTAAACTTCTGACCCACTGGGAATGTGATGAAAGAAATAAAAGCTGAAATAAATCATTCTCTCTACGTATTATTCTGACATTTCACATTCTTAAAATAAAGTGGTGATCCTAACTGACCTAAAACAGGATTTTTACTAGGATTAAATGCCAGGAATTGTGAAAAACTGAGTTTAAATGTATTTGGCTAAGGTGTATGTAAACTTCCGACTTCAACTGTAGACACAAAAGTGAGCACTTCAGTCATCTGCACCCAATACAGCTAGCCTTCAACATATTCTCATAGCCTACAGTACATATTCTTACCTCTTTGTTGATTGATATCCATTGAATTGTGTCCATTTTCTGTTTTAGAAAGATTTGCACAAATATGAAAAGATAGATGGTATCATCATAAAACAATATGAATTTATATCATAAGGGACAAACCTTATCTTAAATTGAGGAGATCTTAAAAATGGTCATTGTAGTGCCTGCACCTGCTGTCCTTTCAAATTCAAATCCAAATGTTCCAGTTGGGCAGTTAGCTTCCTGCCAGAACCCCCACCAACTAAGGAGGTTCCTCAATGAACCCCACCTCCTATGGGGTTCTTGGAAGAACCTTTTGGGGGCAATCTTTTGTGCCAAGAACCCAAAGGTTCTTCAAAGAACTTTGAGGATTTTAGAAGAACCCTTGTTGAACCCCTAAGTGTACAACACACACCACCGCCAACACAGCTTTTAAATCAATGGCTACAAGGTATTCTAACCAATGTCTCCCTGGCTCCTCTCCTCTATTCTAACCAATGTCTCCCTGGCTCCTCTCCTCTATTCTAACCAATAGAGATGCCTCCCTGGCTCCTCTCCTCTATTCTAACCAATGTCTCCCTGGCTCCTCTCCCTCTATTCTAACCAATAGAGATGCCTCCCTGGCTCCTCTCTCTCTATTCTAACCAATGTCTCCCTGGCTCCTCTCCTCTATTCTAACCAATGTCTCCCTGGCTCCTACCCCCCCCCCCCCCCCCCCCCCCCACCCCCCCCCCCCCCCCCCCCCCCCCTCCTCTATTCTAACCAATGTCTCCCTGGCTCTCTCTCCTCTATTCTAACCAATAGAGATGCCTCCCTGGCTCCTCTCCTCTATTCTAACCAATAGAGATTTCTCCCTGGCTCCTCTCCTCTATTCTAACCAAAATAGAGATGCCTCCCTGGCTCCTCCTCCTCTATTCTAAACCAATAGAGACTCCTCCCTGGCTCACTCTTCCTCTATTCTAACCAATAGAGATGTCTCCCTGGCTCCTCTCCTCTATTCTAACCAATAGAGATGCCTCCCTGGCTCCTCTCCTCTATTCTAACCAATGTCTCCCTGGCTCCTCTCCTCTATTCTAACCAATAGAGATGCCTCCCTGGCTCCTCTCCTCTATTCTAACCAATAGAGATGTCTCCCTGGCTCCTCTCCTCTATTCTAACCAATAGAGATGCCTCCCTGGCTCCTCTCCTCTATTCTAACCAATAGAGATGCCTCCCTGGCTCATCTCCTCTATTCTAACCAATAGAGATGTCTCCCTGTCTCCTCTCCTCTATTCTAATCAATAGAGATGTCTCCCTGTCTCCTCTCCTCTCCTATATTCTAACCAATAGAGATGCCTCCCTGTCTCCTCTCCTCTCCTATATTCTAACCAATAGAGATGTCTCCCTGTCTCCTCTCCTCTCCTCTATTCTAACCAATAGAGATGCCTCCCTGGCTCATCTCCTCTATTCTAACCAATAGAGATGTCTCCCTGTCTCCTCTCCTCTATTCTAATCAATAGAGATGTCTCCCTGTCTCCTCTCCTCTATTCTAACCAATAGAGATGCCTCCCTGTCTCCTCTCCTCTCCTCTATTCTAACCAATAGAGATGCCTCCCTGTCTCCTCTCCTCTCCTATATTCTAACCAATAGAGATGCCTCCCTGGCTCCTCTCCTCTCCTCTATTCTAACCAATAGAGATGTCTCCCTGTCTCCTCTCCTCTCCTCTATTCTAACCAATAGAGATGCCTCCCTGTCTCCTCTCCTCTATTCTAACCAATAGAGATGCCTCCCTGGCTCCTCTCCTCTCCTCTATTCTAACCAATAGAGATGCCTCCCTGTCTCCTCTCCTCTATTCTAACCAATAGAGATGCCTCCCTGGCTCCTCTCCTCTATTCTAACCAATAGAGATGCCTCCCTGTCTCCTCTCCTCTCCTCTATTCTAACCAATAGAGATGCCTCCCTGTCTCCTCTCCTCTTCTAACCAATAGAGATGCCTCCCTGGCTCCTCTCCTCTATTCTAACCAATAGAGATGCCTCCCTGTCTCCTCTCCTCTCCTATATTCTAACCAATAGAGATGTCTCCCTGGCTCCTCTCCTCTATTCTAACCAATAGAGATGCCTCCCTGTCTCCTCTCCTCTATTCTAACCAATAGAGATGTCTCCCTGGCTCCTCTCCTCTATTCTAACCAATAGAGATGCCTCCCTGTCTCCTCTCCTCTCCTCTATTCTAACCAATAGAGATGCCTCCCTGTCTCCTCTCCTCTATTCTAACCAATAGAGATGCCTCCCTGTCTCCTCTCCTCTATTCTAACCAATAGAGATGCCTCCCTGTCTCCTCTCCTCTCCTCTATTCTAACCAATAGAGATGCCTCCCTGGCTCCTCTCCTCTATTCTAACCAATAGAGATGCCTCCCTGTCTCCTCTCCTCTATTCTAACCAATAGAGATGCCTCCCTGGCTCCTCTCCTCTATTCTAACCAATAGAGATGTCTCCCTGGCTCCTCTCCTCTATTCTAACCAATAGAGATGTCTCCCTGGCTCCTCTCCTCTATTCTAACCAATAGAGATGCCTCCCTGTCTCCTCTCCTCTCCTCTATTCTAACCAATAGAGATGCCTCCCTGTCTCCTCTCCTCTCCTCTATTCTAACCAATAGAGATGTCTCCCTGTCTCCTCTCCTCTATTCTAACCAATAGAGATGCCTCCCTGTCTCCTCTCCTCTCCTATATTCTAACCAATAGAGATGCCTCCCTGGCTCCTCTCCTCTTTAAACCTTTCACGTCATCCACACACGGTGAGAGAGGGATTGGAGGAATCTGTAACAGAAAGATACACACACACACACACACACACACACTAGAAAGTAAAGCACACAACCAACAATGGCCCATAATCCGTTCTGCCACCCGTATAAATCCTTCACATTTTAATGAATCTGAAATCCATTCCAACAGGAAACAAGAGATATCTTTGTGCAGCCTATGGCCTATATTAGTATAATATGGATGTGTGTGTGTGTGTCTGTTCCAGATTCCTCCAATCCCTCTCTTCTCACCGTGTGTGGATGGAGGAAGAGATGGGGGATGGAGGAAGAGATGGGGGATGGAGGAAGAGATGGGGGAAGAGATGGGGGATGGAGGGAGAGATTGGGGGGATGGGGGAAGAGATTGGGGGGATGGAGGAAGAGATGGGGGATGGAGGAAGAGATGGGGGAAGAGATGGGGGATGGAGGAAGAGATGGGGGATGGAGGAAGAGATGGGGGAAGAGATGGGGGATGGAGGGAGAGATTGGGGGGATGGGGGAAGAGATTGGGGGGATGGAGGAAGAGATGGGGGATGGAGGAAGAGATGGGGGAAGAGATGGGGGATGGAGGGAGAGATTGGGGGGATGGGGGAAGAGATGGGGGATGGAGGAAGAGATGGGGGATGGAGGAAGAGATGGGATGGAGGGAGAGATGGGGGATGGAGGGAGAGATGGGGGATGGAGGGAGAGATGGGGATGGAGGGAGAGATGGGGGATGGAGGAAGAGATGGGGGATGGAGGAAGAGATGGGGGATGGAGGGAGAGATGGGGGATGGAGGGAGAGATTGGGATGGAGGGAGAGATGGGGATGGAGGGAGAGATGGGGGATGGAGGAAGAGATGGGGGATGGAGGAAGAGATGGGGGATGGAGGGAGAGATGGGGATGGAGGGAGAGATTGGGGATGGAGGGAGAGATTGGGATGGAGGGAGAGATGGGGGATGGAGGGAGAGATGGGGGATGGAGGAAGAGATGGGGGATGGAGGAAGAGATGGGGGATGGAGGGAGAGATGGGGATGGAGGGAGAGATTGGGATGGAGGGAGAGATGGGGGATGGAGGGAGAGATTGGGATGGAGGGAGAGATGGGGGATGGAGGGAGAGATGGGGGATGGAGGGAGAGATGGGGGATGGAGGAGGAAGAGATGGGGGATGGAGGAAGAGATGGGAGATGGAGGGAAGAGATGGGGGATGGAGGGAGAGATGGGGGATGGAGGGAGAGATTGGGATGGAGGGAGAGATGGGGGATGGAGGGAGAGATGGGGGATGGAGGAAGATATGGGGGATGGAGGCAGAGATGGGGGATGGAGGGAGAGATGGGGGATGGAGGGAGAGATGGGGGATGGAGGGAGAGATGGGGGATGGAGGGAGAGATGGGGGATGGAGGAAGAGATGGGGGATGGAGGGAGAGATGGGGGATGGAGGGAGAGATGGGGGATGGAGGAAGAGATGGGGGATGGAGGGAGAGATGGGGGATGGAGGGAGAGATGGGGATGAGGGAGAGATGGGGATGGAGGGAGAGATGGGGGATGGAGGGAGAGATGGGGATGGAGGGAGAGATGGGGGATGGAGGGAGAGATGGGGGATGGAGGGAGAGATGGGGATGGAGGGAGAGATGGGGGATGGAGGGAGAGATGAGATGGGGGATGGAGGGCAGAGATGGGGGATGGAGGGAGAGATGGGGGATGGAGGGAGAGATGGGGGATGGAGGGAGAGATGGGGGATGGAGGGAGAGATGGGGATGGAGGGAGAGGAGGGGAGATGGAGGGAGGGAGAGAAGTGGTTTGAATGAAACTGGATAATTGGTTAGAGTGGATTAGAGATGTTAGACAAGAACAGACGATAGGTGGACATTGTAGGTCTGAATGAATTTGCTCTGTGTTACGGAGCAATGATGCTCACAATATTATCTGGATCAAGAACAGGGCCACACCGTCATTCATTCAGTCATTAATTAATTAATTCATTCATAAGCCAAAATGTCTGTCAACAGACATGATGTGGTCCGTACAACCAAAACACAGAGGAACACATTGACACACAACCCCTGTGTGTGTGTTTGTGTGTGTGTGTGTGTGTTTGTGCGAGTGTGTGTGTGTGTGTTTTATGACTTATTCAAGCGCAACCCAAGCAACACTCGGAGAGACTAATTAGGTGCCAGTAGATGGCGTGGAGAATGACGGACGGGAGGGTACAGAAGGAAACACATATCTTTCCTGCTCTACTCGGAGTAATGGGAGAAACTGTAGAAGATGGTGCTGCATTATTGATGAACAGCGAAGACACTGGTTAGCCAGACGGCTTGGAGTAGGCTATGGCTGGGGCAGGGGTGTAGGCCGAGTTAGAGAGGGCAGACTAGCCTGGGGCAGGAGGGGCACCACACAAGGCTCTACAACAGAGATGGACATAGAGGTGAGTTATTTCCACAGAGGTGAGTTATTTCCACAGAGGTGAGTTATTTCCACAGAGGTGAGTTATTTCCACAGAGAACATTTTAATAAATAGGTGCATTTAGAACATTGAGAATTGTTACGTAGTTCTATTATTACACAGCAGATCGGTAGAAAGTGTTAATATCGGTAATTATTCTCTGTCTAAAAATGTAAGCAGTGGCACTAATGCACAAATAGCCTGTTCAATCACAGGGTGAGAATAACGCATATTGGACGTGTGCAAATGTTAGTTTTGGTCGCACAGCCTGCTAACACTCATATTAATAACATTAGCATGACGTCAAATCGATGAAAGATTTATTGCAAATTCTGTTTAGACATTTTCATAGAATTTGTGTGCATAGCCTACTAGGAATTTTAAAAATAGAAAACCAAAATACAGAAGAGAAAGAGAATGTACACTGAGTGGACAAAACATTAAGAACACCTTCCCAATATTGAGTTGCACTCAAAGGACATTCAGCCAACTTGACACAATGCTTCCCACCATTGTGTCAAGTTGGCTGAATGTCCTTTGTGTGGTGGACCGTTCTTGATACACACGGGAAACTGTTGAGTGTGAAAAACCCAGCAGCGCCTGGCACCTACTACCGTACCCCGTCCAAAGGCACTTAAATCTTTTGTCTTGCCCATTCACCCTCTGAATGGCACACATACACAATCCATGTCTCAATTGTCTCGAGGCTTAAAACTCCTTCTATAACCTGTCTCCTCCCCTTCATCTACACTGATTGAAGTGGATTTAACAAGTGACATCAGTAAGGGATCATAGCTTTCACCTGGATTCACCTGATCAGTCTATGTAATGGAAAGAGCAGGTGTTCTTAATATTTTCTCCTCTTAGTAATAACAGTAAATGCATGGTGAATGAAGTCATCAATCCTGCCATCTGCAGCGACATGCACAACTATATAACAATAACCAAGTGACAGGCTGTTGGATGCGTTCATACATCCGTTTTTGTGTTGTTCTCATAAGGTTTTCATGGAGGATTAGGATAGGACAATCTGCATGGAACTTGGCTCCACAGAGCCTTATTTGCGGAAATAGATGCGTCTACAAAAACGTGGGATTTGTACCTCATGAATGTACCCAAATGAAACAAACACGTATGTCTACTATTGAATGTATTTCATGGCAGGCTTTGGTCCACTCCACTTAGTTCAGTTTTACTTGAGGGCTCAGGCTTTGGTCCACTCCACTTAGTTCAGTTTTACTTGAGGGCTCAGGCTTTGGTCCACTCCACTTAGTTCAGTTTTACTTGAGGGCTCAGGCTTTGGTCCACTCCACTTAGTTCAGTTTTACTTGAGGGCTCAGGCTTTGGTCCACTCCACTTAGTTCAGTTTTACTTGAGGGCTCAGGCTTTGGTCCACTCCACTTAGTTCAGTTTTACTTGAGGGCTCAGGCTTTGGTCCACTCCACTTAGTTCAGTTTTACTTGAGGGCTCAGGCTTTGGTCCACTCCACATAGTTCAGTTTTACTTGAGGGCTCAGACAGGGCTGCAGCTGAACAGGGCTACTGAGGTAAATAAGCTCAACTCAGCTGCAGTGGGAGAGGTGTCAGGTTCCCTAGTGACAGCACTCACACACACACACACACACACACACAGAGAGACACACATTGTCTCACATACGCATACCGAACAGACACACACCAGAGGCACGATTTGATTACAGCAATGTTGACAATGTTGACCAGAGTAGTAAAACAAGTCTGTCCATCCCTGGCTCCCACGGTCCCACCTCTCACTCAGCTCAAACTGTAAAGACACCTCACTCAATGAAAGAGTGAAAGTTATATAAATGGAGGTAGAGCTTTTAGGTGGCTGGCTCTTGTTCAGTTGCAGTAAACTGCTTATGTGGGTTGTTACTTTGGGACGATGCCCTTCCCTCCTCTCGTTGACAGGCGCTAGTGGACCGGACATTAGGAAGACTTCACCTCTCACATTCAGCAGCAGAAGGAAAGGAGGAAAGGTGAGGGTTTCAGGTGACTCCTCTCTCTCTCTCTCTCTCTCCTCTCTCTCTCTCTCTCTCTCTCTCTCTCTCTCTTTCGCTCTCTTTCGCTTGCTCTCTCTCTCCCTCTCTCCCTCTCTACCTCTCCCTCTCGCTCTCTCTCTCTCGCTCTCCCTCTCTCCCTCTCCCTCTCTCTCTCTCTCGCTCTCTCTCTTTCGCGCTCTCTCTTTCTCGCTCTCTCTCTCTTTTCTCTCGCTCTCTTCTCATTCTCATTGTATCTGCACAAAACCTATATATCTTTAACAGATTCTCTGTGAAGTCATGACGTTTATGTATTTGAAGACGCCCCTGAGATGGAGGCTCTTTGCAGTGTAATGGTGTGTGTAATGACCTCACTTTAACAGTGTGAGTTGCTCAGGAGCAGCTGGTTTAATACTGGGTCTCATTCCCTTAGAGGAGCAGCTGGTTTAATACTGGGTCTCATTCCCTTAGAGGAGCAGCTGGTTTAATACTGGGTCTCATTCCCTTAGAGGAGCAGCTGGTTTAATACTGGGTCTCATTCCCTTAGAGGATCAGCTGGTTTAATACTGGGTCTCATTCCCTTAGAGGATCAGCTGGTTTAATACTGGGTCTCATTCCCTTAGAGGAGCAGCTGGTTTAATACTGGGTCTCATTCCCTTAGAGGAGCAGCTGGTTTAATACTGGGTCTCATTCCCTTAGAGGAGCAGCTGGTTTAATACTGGGTCTCATTCCCTTAGAGGATCAGCTGGTTTAATACTGGGTCTCATTCCCTTAGAGGAGCAGCTGGTTTAATACTGGGTCTCATTCCCTTAGAGGAGCAGCTGGTTTAATACTGGGTCTCATTCCCTTAGAGGAGCAGCTGGTTTAATACTGGGTCTCATTCCCTTAGAGGAGCAGCTGGTTTAATACTGGGTCTCATTCCCTTAGAGGAGCAGCTGGTTTAATACTGGGTCTCATTCCCTTAGAGGAGCAGCTGGTTTAATACTGGGTCTCATTCCCTTAGAGGAGCAGCTGGTTTAATACTGGGTCTCATTCCCTTAGAGGAGCAGCTGGTTTAATACTGGGTCTCATTCCCTTAGAGAGATGCCTTTCTCTGCACTTTCAAATGTCATTGGGTGTATCCAAAATTGTACCCTATCCCTGTGGGGCTCTGGTTAAAGGTAGTGCACTATATAGGGAATAGGGTGCCATTTGGGACACAGCTTTTTACCGCTGATACTATAATTAATGAATTGGTACACATATCATATACTTTAATTACTTCAGTTGAGATGATAAACTCGTAATCTCGGCATGGAAAGAGACTACTGAAACCTACTAAAACATTCTCCTTGGATTTATACAGTATTGAACGCATATTAAAATAATGATAGTCATTTTTATCACATTTTTCAAAACAAATTCCATAGAGAGAGACAGGGTGGTCTCCAGTGTGAGAGAGAGACAGGGTGGTCTCCAGTGTGAGAGAGAGACAGGGTGGTCTCCAGTGAGAGAGAGACAGGGTGGTCTCCAGTGAGAGAGAGACAGGGGTGGTCTCCAGTGAGAGAGAGACAGGGTGGGCTCCAGTGAGAGAGAGACAGGGTGGTCTCCAGTGTGAGAGAGAGACAGGGTGGTCTCCAGTGAGAGAGAGACAGGGTGGGCTCCAGTGAGAGAGAGACAGGGTGGTCTCCAGTGAGAGAGAGACAGGGTGGGCTCCAGTGAGAGAGAGACAGGGTGGGCTCCAGTGAGAGAGAGACAGGGTGGGCTCCAGTGAGAGAGAGACAGGGTGGTCTCCAGTGAGAGAGAGACAGGGTAGTCTCCAGTGAGAGAGAGACAGGGTGGGCTCCAGTGAGAGAGAGACAGGGTGGTCTCCAGTGAGAGAGAGACAGGGTAGTCTCCAGTGAGAGAGAGACAGGGTGGGCTCCAGTGAGAGAGAGACAGGGTGGTCTCCAGTGAGAGAGAGACATGGTGGGCTCCAGTGAGAGAGAGACAGGGTGGTCTCCAGTGAGAGAGAGACAGGGTTGTCTCCAGTGAGAGAGAGACAGGGTGGTCTCCAGTGAGAGAGAGACAGGGGTGGTCTCCAGTGAGAGAGAGACAGGGTGGTCTCCAGTGAGAGAGAGACAGGGTGGTCTCCAGTGTGAGAGAGAGACAGGGTGGTCTCCAGTGAGAGAGAGACAGGGTGGGCTCCAGTGAGAGAGAGACAGGGTGGTCTCCAGTGAGAGAGAGACAGGGTGGGCTCCAGTGAGAGAGAGACAGGGTTGTCTCCAGTGAGAGAGAGACAGGGTGGGCTCCAGTGAGAGAGAGACAGGGTGGTCTCCAGTGAGAGAGAGACAGGGTAGTCTCCAGTGAGAGAGAGACAGGGTTGTCTCCAGTGAGAGAGAGACAGGGTGGTCTCCAGTGAGAGAGAGACAGGGGTGGTCTCCAGTGAGAGAGAGACAGGGTGGTCTCCAGTGAGAGAGAGACAGGGGTGGTCTCCAGTGAGAGAGAGACAGGGTGGTCTCCAGTGAGAGAGAGACAGGGTGGTCTCCAGTGAGAGAGAGACAGGGTGGTCTCCAGTGTGAGAGAGAGACAGGGTGGTCTCCAGTGAGAGAGAGACAGGGTGGGCTCCAGTGAGAGAGAGACAGGGTGGTCTCCAGTGAGAGAGAGAGACAGGGTGGTCTCCAGTGAGAGAGAGACAGGGTGGGCTCCAGTGAGAGAGAGACAGGGTGGTCTCCAGTGAGAGAGAGACAGGGTGGGCTCCAGTGAGAGAGAGACAGGGTGGGCTCCAGTGAGAGAGAGACAGGGTGGGCTCCATTGAGAGAGAGACAGGGTGGTCTCCAGTGAGAGAGAGACAGGGTAGTCTCCAGTGAGAGAGAGACAGGGTGGGCTCCATTGAGAGAGAGACAGGGTGGTCAGAGAGAGACAGGGTGGTCTCCAGTGAGAGAGAGACAGGGTAGTCTCCAGTGAGAGAGAGACAGGGTGGTCTCCAGTGAGAGAGAGAGACAGGGTGGTCTCCAGTGAGAGAGAGACAGGGTGGTCTCCAGTGAGAGAGAGACAGGGTGGTCTCCAGTGAGAGAGAGACAGGGTAGTCTCCAGTGAGAGAGAGACAGGGTAGTCTCCAGTGAGAGAGAAACAGGGTGGGCTCCAGTGAGAGAGAGACAGGGTGGTCAGAGAGAGACAGGGTGGTCTCCAGTATCAATCCCAAAGGCATGTCTTGGTGTCGTTTCCATCCAGTAACCCAACCCTTGGTGCTCGATCACGATCGCGTTTAGGCAAACCTGTAAAATAAGCTCCCGAAGATGACCTCAACGTGAGCTAATTTCTCCCTGCTCAGGTGTTTGTGTGTGTGTGTGTGTGTGTGTCTGTGTGTGTGTGTGTGTGTGTGTGTGTGTGTGTATGTATGTATGCTGGGATACATCCTGCCTCAGGCAGACCCAGGCAAGGCAACACCTCTATCAGGTCTCTCCTCTCTTAACGGAAGGACTCTTGGCTAATGACCTGAGTAATGATGATTACTTAGATTTTCCACGGCGATGCAGGACTGAACCACAACCTCTCTCTCAGGAGCAGGGATACGTTACAGTGGCAAGGCTCAATGTACAGTAAACAAATCTGATTGGAAAACAGCAGGCAGGGGAAGGAAGCCATGAGAGAGGAAGACATTCGTAATTGGAAGATTTCACGGTTACAGTTTATTTGAACTGCTGCTGCGCCGATCTATAGAGACTGTACTGACTGTGAGAGGGACTAACACTATAGAGACTGTACTGACTGTGAGAGGGACTAACACTATAGAGGCTGTACTGACTGTGAGAGGGACTAACACTATAGAAACTGTACTGACAGTGAGAGGGACTAACACCATAGACCATAGAGACTGTACTGACTGTGAGAGGGACTAACACTATAGAGGCTGTACTGACTGTGAGAGGGACTAACACTATAGAGACTGTACTGACTGTGAGAGAGACTAACACTATAGAGTTTGCGTACTTAGAAAAAATGCTCTGGCCTGCTGTCAGTGGAAAGAAATGTGTATGAAAACGACGTCTGGAGGTGTAAATGTTCTGTAAATGTGTATGAAAATAAATGAATATATTAAGAACGAATTAGAAAATGGAGCATCATCTAATTTTCACCATTCCCCTTTTACAGGCCATGTATTTTCCCACCCATCAACCCTGCTGCTCTAAGCAAAGAGAGGGAAGACCCAGCCCAGCTCGCCCTCCAGGAGCTCCAGAGGAAAGTGGACGACAACAAATATCTACTTGTGGTAGGAACAACAAGGTCTGCCATTTTGCTGGGATAAGAGATGAGGAGGAGATGAGAGCCGTGCCTCTAGGCCTTGTGTGAAGGGTAGTCACGGAGTCTCCCTCAGAAGCTTCTTGCCCCCAGGTGGGTGGGTGGAGAGAGAGAGAGAGAGAGAGAGAGAGAGAGCGAGACACTCAAATTGAACATCACACAGTTGACTGATGTGTGATATGAGATGGGGCCAGCCGTGTGTGTGTGTGTGTGTGTGTGTGTGTGTGTGTGTGTGTGTGTGTGTGTGTGTGTGTGTGTGTGTGTGTGTGTGTGTGTGTGTGTGTGTGTGTGTGTGTGTGTGTGTGTGTGTGTGTGTGTGTGTGTGTGTGTGTGTGTGGTGTGTGTGTGTGTGTGTGTGTGTGTGTGAGTGCGTGCGTGCGTGCGTGCGTGCGTGCGTGCGTGCGTGCCTGAGAAATAGAGAGATGAGCTGGGACCTCCCGAGTGGCGCAGTGGTCTAAGGCACTGCATCGCAGTGCTAGCTGTGTCACTAGAGATCCTGGTTCGAATCCAGGCTCTGTCGTAGCCGGCCGCGACCGGGAGACCCATGGGGCGGCGCACAATTGGCCCAGCGTCGTCCAGGGTAAGGGAGGGAATGGCCGGCAGGGGATGTAGCTCAGTTGGTAGAGCATGGCGTTTGCAACGCCAGGGTTGTGGGTTCGATAAAATAATGTACGTGCTAACTGTAAGTCGCTCTGGATAAGAGCGTCTGCTAAATGACTAAAATGTAAATGTAAATATCAGATCACAGCAGAGTGTGACTGTGAGAGGGACTAACACTATAGAGACTGTACTGACTGTGAGAGGGACTAACACTATAGAGACTGTACTGACTGTGAGAGGGACTAACACTATAGAGGCTGAGAGAGGGATTAACACTATAGAGACTGTACTGACTGTGAGAGGGACTAACACTATAGAGACTGTGAGAGGGACTAACACTATAGAGCCTGTACTGACTGTGAGAGGGACTAACACTATAGAGACTGTACTGACTGTGAGAGGGACTAACACTATAGAGACTGTACTGACTGTGAGAGGGACTAACACTATAGAGGCTGTACTGACTGTGAGAGGGACTAACACTATAGAGACTGTACTGACTGTGAGAGGGACTAACACTATAGAGACTGTACTGACTGTGAGAGGGACTAACACTATAGAGGCTGTACTGACTGTGAGAGGGACTAACACTATAGAGGCTGTACTGACTGTGAGAGGGACTAACACTATAGAGACTGTACTGACTGTGAGAGGGACTAACACTATAGAGGCTGTACTGACTGTGAGACGGACTAACACTATAGAGACTGTACTGACTGTGAGAGGGACTAACACTATAGAGACTGTGAGAGGGACTAACACTATAGAGACTGTACTGACTGTGAGAGGGACTAACACTAACGAGACTGTACTGACTGTGAGAGGGACTAACACTATAGAGACTGTACTGACTGTGAGAGGGACTAACACTATAGAGACTGTACTGACTGTGAGAGGGACTAACACTATAGAGACTGTACTGACTGTGAGAGGGACTAACACTATAGAGGCTGTACTGACTGTGAGAGGGACTAACACTATAGAAACTGTACTGACTGTGAGAGGGACTAACACCATAGAGACTGTACTGACTGTGAGAGGGACTAACACTATAGAGGCTGTACTGACTGTGAGAGGGACTAACACTATAGAGACTGTACTGACTGTGAGAGAGACTAACACTATAGAGACTGTGAGAGGGACTAACACTATAGAGACTGTACTGACTGTGAGAGGGACTAACACTATAGAGACTGTACTGACTGTGAGAGGGACTAACACTATAGAGACTGTACTGACTGTGAGAGGGACTAACACTATAGAGGCTGTACTGACTGTGAGAGGGACTAACACTATAGAGACTGTGAGAGGGACTAACACTATAGAGACTGTACTGACTGTGAGAGGGACTAACACTATAGAGACTGTGAGAGGGACTAACACTATAGAGACTGTACTGACTGTGAGAGGGACTAACACTATAGAGACTGTACTGACTGTGAGAGGGACTAACACTATAGAGACTGTACTGACTGTGAGAGGGACTAACACTATAGAGACTGTACTGACTGTGAGAGGGACTAACAATATAGAGACTGTACTGACTGTGAGAGGGACTAACACTATAGAGACTGTGAGAGGGACTAACACTATAGAGTCTGTACTGACTGTGAGAGGGACTAACACTAACGAGACTGTACTGACTGTGAGAGGGACTAACACTATAGAGACTGTACTGACTGTGAGAGGGACTAACACTATAGAGGCTGTACTGACTGTGAGAGGGACTAACACTATAGAGACTGTGAGAGGGACTAACACTATAGAGACTGTACTGACTGTGAGAGGGACTAACACTATAGAGACTGTGAGAGGGACTAACACTATAGAGACTGTACTGACTGTGAGAGGGACTAACACTATAGAGACTGTACTGACTGTGAGAGGGACTAACACTATAGAGACTGTACTGACTGTGAGAGGGACTAACACTATAGAGACTGTACTGACTGTGAGAGGGACTAACACTATAGAGACTGTACTGACTGTGAGAGGGACTAACACTATAGAGACTGTACTGACTGTGAGAGGGACTAACACTATAGAGACTGTACTGACTGTGAGAGGGACTAACACTATAGAGACTGTACTGACTGTGAGAGGGACTAACACTATAGAGACTGTACTGACTGTGAGACGGACTAACACTATAGAGACTGTGAGAGGGACTAACACTATAGAGACTGTACTGACTGTGAGAGGGACTAACACTATAGAGACTGTACTGACTGTGAGAGGGACTAACACTATAGAGACTGTACTGACTGTGAGAGGGACTAACACTATAGAGACTGTACTGACTGTGAGAGGGACTAACACTATAGAGGACTGTACTGACTGTGAGAGGGACTAACACTATAGAGACTGTACTGACTGTGAGAGGGACTAACACTATAGAGACTGTACTGACTGTGAGAGGGACTAACACTATAGAGACTGTACTGACTGTGAGAGGGACTAACACTATAGAGACTGTACTGACTGTGAGAGGGACTAACACTATAGAGACTGTACTGACTGTGAGAGGGACTAACACTATAGAGACTGTACTGACTGTGAGAGGGACTAACACTATAGAGACTGTACTGACTGTGAGAGGGACTAACACTATAGAGACTGTACTGACTGTGAGAGGGACTAACACTATAGAGACTGTACTGACTGTGAGAGGGACTAACACTATAGAGACTGTACTGACTGTGAGAGGGACTAACACTATAGAGACTGTACTGACTGTGAGAGGGACTAACACTATAGAGGCTGTACTGACTGTGAGAGGGACTAACACTATAGAGACTGTGAGAGGGACTAACACTATAGAGACTGTACTGACTGTGAGAGGGACTAACACTATAGAGACTGTACTGACTGTGAGAGGGACTAACACTATAGAGACTGTACTGACTGTGAGAGGGACTAACACTATAGAGACTGTACTGACTGTGAGAGGGACTAACACTATAGAGACTGTACTGACTGTGAGAGGGACTAACACTATAGAGACTGTACTGACTGTGAGAGGGACTAACACTATAGAGACTGTACTGACTGTGAGAGGGACTAACACTATAGAGACTGTACTGACTGTGAGAGGGACTAACACTATAGAGACTGTACTGACTGTGAGAGGGACTAACACTATAGAGACTGTACTGACTGTGAGAGGGACTAACACTATAGAGACTGTACTGACTGTGAGACGGACTAACACTATAGAGACTGTGAGAGGGACTAACACTATAGAGACTGTACTGACTGTGAGAGGGACTAACACTATAGAGACTGTACTGACTGTGAGAGGGACTAACACTATAGAGACTGTACTGACTGTGAGAGGGACTAACACTATAGAGACTGTACTGACTGTGAGAGGGACTAACACTATAGAGGATGTACTGACTGTGAGAGGGCCTACAACACTATAGAGACTGTACTGACTGTGAGAGGGACTAACACAAAAGAGACTGTACTGACTGTGAGAGGGACTAACACTATAGAGACTGTACTGACTGTGAGAGGGACTAACACTATAGAGACTGTACTGACTGTGAGAGGGACTAACACTATAGAGACTGTACTGACTGTGAGAAGGACTAACACTATAGAGGCTGTACTGACTGTGAGAGGGACTAACACTATAGAAACTGTACTGACTGTGAGAGGGACTAACACCATAGAGACTGTACTGACTGTGAGAGGGAGCTAACACTATAGAGACTGTACTGACTGTGAGAGAGACTAACACTATAGAGACTGTGAGAGGGACTAACACTATAGAGACTGTACTGACTGTGAGAGGGACTAACACTATAGAGACTGTACTGACTGTGAGAGGGACTAACACTATAGAGACTGTACTGACTGTGAGAGGGACTAACACTATAGAGGCTGTACTGACTGTGAGAGGGACTAACACTATAGAGACTGTGAGAGGGACTAACACTATAGAGACTGTACTGACTGTGAGAGGGACTAACACTATAGAGACTGTGAGAGGGACTAACACTATAGAGACTGTACTGACTGTGAGAGGGACTAACACTATAGAGAATGTACTGACTGTGAGAGGGACTAACACTATAGAGACTGTACTGACTGTGAGAGGGACTAACACTATAGAGACTGTACTGACTGTGAGAGGGACTAACACTATAGAGACTGTACTGACTGTGAGAGGGACTAACACTATAGAGACTGTACTGACTGTGAGAGGGACTAACACTATAGAGACTGTACTGACTGTGAGAGGACTAACACTATAGAGACTGTACTGACTGTGAGAGGGACTAACACTATAGAGACTGTACTGACTGTGAGAGGGACTAACACTATAGAGACTGTACTGACTGTGAGAGGGACTAACACTATAGAGACTGTACTGACTGTGAGAGGGACTAACACTATAGAGGCTGTACTGACTGTGAGAGGGACTAACACTATAGAGACTGTACTGACTGTGAGAGGGACTAACACTATAGAGACTGTGAGAGGGACTAACACTATAGAGACTGTACTGACTGTGAGAGGGACTAACACTATAGAGACTGTCTGACTGTGAGAGGGACTAACACTATAGAGAGCTGTACTGACTGTGAGAGGGACTAACACTATAGAGCTGTACTGACTGTGAGAGGGACTAACTGAGTGTGAGAGGGACTAACACTATAGAGACTGTACTGACTGTGAGAGGGACTAACACTATAGAGACTGTGAGTGGGACTAACACTATAGAGACTGTACTGACTGTGAGAGGAACTAACACTATAGAGACTGTGAGAGGGACTAACACTATAGAGACTGTACTGACTGTGAGAGGGACTAACACTATAGAGACTGTACTGACTGTGAGAGGGACTAACACTATAAAGACTCTACTGACTGTGAGAGGGACTAAGACTATAGAGACTGTACTGACTGTGAGAGGGACTAACACTATAGAGGCTGTACTGTCTGTGAGAGGGACTAACACTATAGAGACTGTACTGACTGTGAGAGGGACTAACACTATAGAGACTGTACTGACTGTGAGAGGGACTAACACTATAGAGACTGTACTGACTGTGAGAGGGACTAACACTATAGAGACTGTACTGACTGTGAGAGGGACTAACACTATAGAGGCTGTACTGACCGTGAGAGGGACTAACACTATAGAGACTGTACTGATTGTGAGAGGGACTAACACTATAGAGACTGTACTGACTGTGAGAGGGACTAACACTATAGAGACTGTACTGACTGTGAGAGGGACTAACACTATAGAGGCTGTACTGACTGTGAGAGGGACTAACACTATAGAGACTGTACTGACTGTGAGAGGGACTAACACTATAGAGACTCTACTGACTGTGAGAGGGACTAAGACTATAGAGACTGTACTGACTGTGCGGGGGACTAACACTATAGAGGCTGTACTGTCTGTGAGAGGGACTAACACTATAGAGACTGTACTGACTGTGAGAGGGACTAACACTATAGACACTGTACTGACTGTGAGAGGGACTAACACTATAGAGACTGTACTGACTGTGAGAGGGACTAACACTATAGAGACTGTACTGACTGTGAGAGGGACTAACACTATAGAGGCTGTACTGACCGTGAGAGGGACTAACACTATAGAGACTGTACTGACTGTGAGAGGGACTAACACTATAGAGACTGTACTGACTGTGAGAGGGACTAACACTATAGAGACTGTACTGACTGTGAGAGGGACTAACACTATAGAGGCTGTACTGACTGTGAGAGGGACTAACACTATAGAGACTGTACTGACTGTGAGAGGGACTAACACTATAGAGACTGTACTGACTGTGAGAGGGACTAACACTATAGAGACTGTACTGACTGTGAGAGGGACTAACACTATAGAGACTGTACTGACTGTGAGAGGGACTAACACTATAGAGGATGTACTGACTGTGAGAGGGCCTAAAACACTATAGAGACTGTACTGACTGTGAGAGGGACTAACACTATAGAGACTGTGAGAGGGACTAACACTATAGAGACTGTACTGACTGTGAGAGGGACTAACACTATAGAGGCGGTACTGACTGTGAGAGGGACTAACACTATAGAGGCTGTACTGACTGTGAGAGGGACTAACACTATAGAGACTGTACTGACTGTGAGAGGGACTAACACTATAGAGACTGTGAGTGGGACTAACACTATAGAGACTGTACTGACTGTGAGAGGAACTAACACTATAGAGACTGTGAGAGGGACTAACACTATAGAGTCTGTACTGACTGTGGGAGGGACTAACACTATAGAGACTGTACTGACTGTGAGAGGGACTAACACTATAGAGACTGTGAGAGGGACTAACACTATAGAGTCTGTACTGACTGTGAGAGGGACTAACACTATAGAGACTGTACTGACTGTGAGAGGGACTAACACTATAGAGACTGTACTGACTGTGAGAGGGACTAACACTATAGAGACTCTACTGACTGTGAGAGGGACTAAGACTATAGAGACTGTACTGACTGTGCGGGGGACTAACACTATAGAGGCTGTACTGTCTGTGAGAGGGACTAACACTAAAGAGACTGTACTGACTGTGAGAGGGACTAACACTATAGAGGCTGTACTGACTGTGAGAGGGACTAACACTATAGAGACTGTACTGACTGTGAGAGGAACTAACACTATAGAGACTGTGAGAGGGGCTAACACTATAGAGACTGTACTGACTGTGAGAGGAACTAACACTATTGAGACTGTGAGAGGGACTAACACTATAGAGACTGTACTGACTGTGAGAGGAACTAACACTATAGAGACTGTGAGAGGGACTAACACTATAGAGGCTGTACTGACTGTGAGAGGAACTAACACTATAGAGACTGTGAGAGGGACTAACACTATAGAGACTGTACTGACTGTGAGAGGGACTAACACTATAGAGACTGTGAGAGGGACTAACACTATAGAGACTGTACTGACTGTGAGAGGGACTAACACTATAGAGACTGTGAGAGGGACTAACACTATAGAGACTGTACTGACTGTGAGAGGGACTAACACTATAGAGACTGTACTGACTGTGAGAGGGACTAACACTATAGAGACTGTACTGACTGTGAGAGGGACTAACACTATAGAGACTGTACTGACTGTGAGAGGGACTAACACTATAGAGACTGTACTGACTGTGAGAGGGACTAACACTATAGAGGCTGTACTGACTGTGAGAGGGACTAACACTATAGAGGCTGTACTGACTGTGAGAGGGACTAACACTATAGAGGCTGTACTGACTGTGAGAGGGACTAACACTATAGAGGCTGTACTGACTGTGAGAGGGACTAACACTATAGAGACTGTACTGACTGTGAGAGGGACTAACACTATAGAGGCTGTACTGACTGTGAGAGGGACTAACACTATAGAGACTGTACTGACTGTGAGAGGGACTAACACTATAGAGACTGTACTGACTGTGAGAGGGACTAACACTATAGAGGCTGTACTGACTGTGAGAGGGACTAACACTATAGAGCTGTACTGACTGTGAGAGGGACTAACACTATAGAGACTGTACTGACTGTGAGAGGGACTAACACTATAGAGACTGTACTGACTGTGAGAGGGACTAACACTATAGAGACTGTACTGACTGTGAGAGGGACTAACACTATAGAGACTGTACTGACTGTGAGAGGGACTAACACTATAGAGACTGTACTGACTGTGAGAGGGACTAACACTATAGAGACTGTACTGACTGTGAGAGGGACTAACACTATAGAGACTGTACTGACTGTGAGAGGGACTAACACTATAGAGACTGTGAGAGGGACTAACACTATAGAGACTGTACTGACTGTGAGAGGGACTAACACTATAGAGACTGTACTGACTGTGAGAGGGACTAACACTATAGAGACTGTACTGACTGTGAGAGGGACTAACACTATAGAGACTGTACTGACTGTGAGAGGGACTAACACTATAGAGACTGTACTGACTGTGAGAGGGACTAACACTATAGAGACTGTACTGACTGTGAGAGGGACTAACACTATAGAGACTGTACTGACTGTGAGAGGGACTAACACTATAGAGACTGTACTGACTGTGAGAGGGACTAACACTATAGAGACTGTGAGAGGGACTAACACTATAGAGACTGTACTGACTGTGAGAGGGACTAACACTATAGAGACTGTACTGACTGTGAGAGGGACTAACACTATAGAGACTGTACTGACTGTGAGAGGGACTAACACTATAGAGACTGTACTGACTGTGAGAGGGACTAACACGATAGAGGCTGTACTGACTGTGAGAGGGACTAACACTATAGAGACTGTACTAACTGTGAGAGGGACTAACACTATAGAGACTGTAAGAGGGACTAACACTATAGAGACTGTACTGACTGTGAGAGGGACTAACACTATAGAGGCGGTACTGAGTGTGAGAGGGACTAACACTATAGAGACTGTACTGACTGTGAGAGGGACTAACACTATAGAGACTGTGAGTGGGACTAACACTATAGAGACTGTACTGACTGTGAGAGGAACTAACACTATAGAGACTGTGAGAGGGACTAACACTATAGAGTCTGTACTGACTGTGGGAGGGACTAACACTATAGAGACTGTACTGACTGTGAGAGGGACTAACACTATAGAGACTGTGAGAGGGACAAACACTATAGAGTCTGTACTGACTGTGAGAGGGACTAACACTATAGAGACTGTACTGACTGTGAGAGGGACTAACACTATGGAGACTGTACTGACTGTGAGAGGGACTAACACTATAGAGACTCTACTGACTGTGAGAGGGACTAAGACTATAGAGACTGTACTGACTGTGCGGGGGACTAACACTATAGAGGCTGTACTGTCTGTGAGAGGGACTAACACTATAGAGACTGTACTGACTGTGAGAGGGACTAACACTATAGAGGCTGTACTGACTGTGAGAGGGACTAACACTATAGAGACTGTACTGACTGTGAGAGGGACTAACACTATAGAGACTGTGAGAGGGACTAACACTATAGAGACTGTACTGACTGTGCGAGGGACTAACACTATAGAGACTGTACTGACTGTGAGAGGGACTAACACTATAGAGACTGTACTGACTGTGAGAGGGACTAACACTATAGAGACTGTACTGACTGTGAGAGGGACTAACACTATAGAGGCTGTACTGACTGTGAGAGGGACTAACACTATAGAGACTGTACTGACTGTGAGAGGGACTAACACTATAGAGACTGTGAGAGGGACTAACACTATAGAGACTGTACTGACTGTGAGAGGGACTAACACTATAGAGGCGGTACTGAGTGTGAGAGGGACTAACACTATAGAGACTGTACTGACTGTGAGAGGGACTAACACTATAGAGACTGTGAGTGGGACTAACACTATAGAGACTGTACTGACTGTGAGAGGAACTAACACTATAGAGACTGTGAGAGGGACTAACACTATAGAGTCTGTACTGACTGTGGGAGGGACTAACACTATAGAGACTGTACTGACTGTGAGAGGGACTAACACTATAGAGACTGTGAGAGGGACTAACACTATAGAGTCTGTACTGACTGTGAGAGGGACTAACACTATAGAGACTGTACTGACTGTGAGAGGGACTAACACTATAGAGACTGTACTGACTGTGAGAGGGACTAACACTATAGAGACTCTACTGACTGTGAGAGGGACTAAGACTATAGAGACTGTACTGACTGCGCGGGGGACTAACACTATAGAGGCTGTACTGTCTGTGAGAGGGACTAACACTATAGAGACTTTACTGACTGTGAGAGGGACTAACACTATAGAGACTGTACTGACTGTGAGAGGGACTAACACTATAGAGACTGTACTGACTGTGAGACGGACTAACACTATAGAGACTGTGAGAGGGACTAACACTATAGAGGCTGTACTGACTGTGAGAGGGACTAACACTATAGAGCCTGTACTGACTGTGAGAGGGACTAACACTATAGAGGCTGTACTGACTGTG
Source organism: Coregonus ussuriensis (assembly GCA_031479575.1). Taxonomy (NCBI): domain Eukaryota; kingdom Metazoa; phylum Chordata; class Actinopteri; order Salmoniformes; family Salmonidae; genus Coregonus; species Coregonus ussuriensis. The sequence goes on along the minus strand of CM062500.1, from coordinate 6,958,048 downwards.
AGAGGGACTAACACTATAGAGGCTGTACTGACTGTGAGAGGGACTAACACTATAGAGACTGTACTGACTGTGAGAGGGACTAACACTATATAGACTGTGAGAGGGACTAACACTATAGAGACTGTACTGACTGTGCGAGGGACTAACACTATAGAGACTGTACTGACGGTGAGAGGGACTAACACTATAGAGACTGTACTGACTGTGAGAGGGACTAACACTATAGAGGCTGTACTGACTGTGAGAGGGACTAACACTATAGAGACTGTACTGACTGTGAGAGGGACTAACACTATAGAGACTGTACTGACTGTGAGACGGACTAACACTATAGAGACTGTGAGAGGGACTAACACTATAGAGGCTGTACTGACTGTGAGAGGGACTAACACTATAGAGCCTGTACTGACTGTGAGAGGGACTAACACTATAGAGACTGTGAGAGGGACTAACACTATAGAGACTGTACTGACTGTGAGAGGGACTAACACTATAGAGGCTGTACTGACTGTGAGAGGGACTAACACTATAGAGACTGTACTGACTGTGAGAGGGACTAACACTATAGAGGCTGTACTGACTGTGAGAGGGACTAACACTATAGAGACTGTACTGACTGTGAGAGGGACTAACACTATAGAGACTGTACTGACTGTGAGAGGGACTAACACTATAGAGGCTGTACTGACTGTGAGAGGAACTAACACTATAGAGACTGTGAGAGGGACTAACACTATAGAGTCTGTACTGACTGTGGGAGGGAGTAACACTATAGAGACTGTACTAACTGTGAGAGGGACTAACACTATAGAGACTGTGAGAGGGACTAACACTATAGAGTCTGTACTGACTGTGAGAGGGACTAACACTATAGAGACTGTACTGACTGTGAGAGGGACTAACACTATAGAGACTGTACTGACTGTGGGAGGGACTAACACTATAGAGACTGTACTGACTGTGAGAGGGACTAACACTATAGAGACTGTGAGAGGGACTAACGCTATAGAGTCTGTACTGACTGTGAGAGGGACTAACACTATAGAGACTGTACTGACTGTGAGAGGGACTAACACTATAGAGACTGTACTGACTGTGAGAGGGACTAACACTATAGAGACTCTACTGACTGTGAGAGGGACTAAGACTATAGAGACTGTACTGACTGTGCAGGGGACTAACACTATAGAGGCTGTACTGTCTGTGAGAGGGACTAACACTATAGAGACTGTACTGACTGTGAGAGGGACTAACACTATAGAGACTGTACTGACTGTGAGAGGGACTAACACTATAGAGACTGTACTGACTGTGAGACGGACTAACACTATAGAGACTGTGAGAGGGACTAACACTATAGAGGCTGTACTGACTGTGAGAGGGACTAACACTATAGAGCCTGTACTGACTGTGAGAGGGACTAACACTATAGAGGCTGTACTGACTGTGAGAGGGACTAACACTATAGAGGCTGTACTGACTGTGAGAGGGACTAACACTATAGAGACTGTACTGACTGTGAGAGGGACTAACACTATATAGACTGTGAGAGGGACTAACACTATAGAGACTGTACTGACTGTGAGAGGGACTAACACTATAGAGACTGTACTGACTGTGAGAGGGACTAACACTATAGAGACTGTACTGACTGTGAGAGGGACTAACACTATAGAGGCTGTACTGACTGTGAGAGGGACTAACACTATAGAGACTGTACTGACTGTGAGAGGGACTAACACTATAGAGACTGTACTGACTGTGAGAGGGACTAACACTATAGAGACTGTACTGACTGTGAGAGGGACTAACACTATAGAGACTGTACTGACTGTGAGAGGGACTAACACTATAGAGACTGTACTGACTGTGAGAGGGACTAACACTATAGAGGCTGTACTGACTGTGAGAGGGACTAACACTATAGAGACTGTACTGACTGTGAGAGGGACTAACACTATAGAGGCTGTACTGACTGTGAGAGGGACTAACACTATAGAGACTGTACTGACTGTGAGAGGGACTAACACTAAGAGGACTGTGAGAGGGACTAACACTATAGAGACTGTACTGACTGTGAGAGGGACTAACACTATAGAGACTGTACTGACTGTGAGAGGGACTAACACTATAGAGACTGTACTGACTGTGAGAGGGACTAACACTATAGAGGCTGTACTGACTGTGAGAGGGACTAACACTATAGAGACTGTACTGACTGTGAGAGGGACTAACACTATAGAGACTGTACTGACTGTGAGAGGGACTAACACTATAGAGACTGTGAGAGGGACTAACACTATAGAGACTGTACTGACTGTGAGAGGGACTAACACTATAGAGACTGTACTGACTGTGAGAGGGACTAACACTATAGAGACTGTACTGACTGTGAGAGGGACTAACACTATAGAGACTGTACTGACTGTGAGAGGGACTAACACTATAGAGACTGTACTGACTGTGAGAGGGACTAACACTATAGAGACTGTACTGACTGTGAGAGGGACTAACACTATAGAGACTGTGAGAGGGACTAACACTATAGAGACTGTACTGACTGTGAGAGGGACTAACACTATAGAGACTGTACTGACTGTGAGAGGGACTAACACTATAGAGACTGTACTGACTGTGAGAGGGACTAACACTATAGAGACTGTACTGACTGTGAGAGGGACTAACACTATAGAGGCTGTACTGACTGTGAGAGGGACTAACACTATAGAGACTGTACTGACTGTGAGAGGGACTAACACTATAGAGACTGTACTGACTGTGAGAGGGACTAACACTATAGAGACTGTACTGACTGTGAGAGGGACTAACACTATAGAGACTGTGAGAGGGACTAACACTATAGAGGCTGTACTGACTGTGAGAGGGACTAACACTATAGAGACTGTACTGACTGTGAGAGGGACTAACACTATAGAGGCTGTACTGACTGTGAGAGGGACTAACACTATAGAGACTGTACTGACTGTGAGAGGGACTAACACTATAGAGACTGTGAGAGGGACTAACACTATAGAGACTGTACTGACTGTGAGAGGAACTAACACTATAGAGACTGTGAGAGGGACTAACACTATAGAGACTGTACTGACTGTGAGAGGGACTAACACTATAGAGACTGTACTGACTGTGAGAGGGACTAACACTATAAGACTGTACTGACTGTGAGAGGGACTAACACTATAGAGACTGTACTGACTGTGAGAGGGACTAACACTATAGAGGCTGTACTGACTGTGAGAGGGACTAACACTATAGAGACTGTACTGACTGTGAGAGGGACTAACACTATAGAGACTGTACTGACTGTGAGAGGGACTAACACTATAGAGACTGTACTGACTGTGAGAGGGACTAACACTATAGAGGACTGTACTGACTGTGAGAGGGACTAACACTATAGAGGACTGTACTGACTGTGAGAGGGACTAACACTATAGAGACTGTACTGACTGTGAGAGGGACTAACACTATAGAGACTGTACTGACTGTGAGAGGGACTAACACTATAGAGACTGTACTGACTGTGAGAGGGACTAACACTATAGAGACTGTGAGAGGGACTAACACTATAGAGGCTGTACTGACTGTGAGAGGGACTAACACTATAGAGGCTGTACTGACTGTGAGAGGGACTAACACTATAGAGACTGTACTGACTGTGAGAGGGACTAACACTATAGAGGCTGTACTGACTGTGAGAGGGACTAACACTATAGAGACTGTACTGACTGTGAGAGGGACTAACACTATAGAGACTGTGAGAGGGACTAACACTATAGAGACTGTACTGACTGTGAGAGGGACTAACACTATAGAGACTGTACTGACTGTGAGAGGGACTAACACTATAGAGACTGTACTGACTGTGAGAGGGACTAACACTATAGAGGCTGTACTGACTGTGAGAGGGACTAACACTATAGAGACTGTACTGACTGTGAGAGGGACTAACACTATAGAGACTGTACTGACTGTGAGAGGGACTAACACTATAGAGACTGTACTGACTGTGAGAGGGACTAACACTATAGAGACTGTACTGACTGTGAGAGGGACTAACACTATAGAGACTGTACTGACTGTGAGAGGGACTAACACTATAGAGACTGTACTGACTGTGAGAGGGACTAACACTATAGAGACTGTACTGACTGTGAGAGGGACTAACACTATAGAGACTGTACTGACTGTGAGAGGGACTAACACTATAGAGACTGTACTGACTGTGAGAGGGACTAACACTATAGAGACTGTACTGACTGTGAGAGGGACTAACACTATAGAGACTGTACTGACTGTGAGAGGGACTAACACTATAGAGACTGTACTGACTGTGAGAGGGACTAACACTATAGAGACTGTACTGACTGTGAGAGGGACTAACACTATAGAGGCTGTACTGTCTGTGAGAGGGACTAACACTATAGAGACTGTACTGACTGTGAGAGGGACTAACACTATAGAGACTGTGAGAGGGACTAACACTATAGAGACTGTACTGACTGTGAGAGGGACTAACACTATAGAGACTGTGAGAGGGACTAACACTATAGAGACTGTACTGACTGTGAGAGGGACTAACACTATAGAGGCTGTACTGACTGTGAGAGGGACTAACACTATAGAGGCTGTACTGACTGTGAGAGGGACTAACACTATAGAGGCTGTACTGACTGTGAGAGGGACTAACACTATAGAGACTGTACTGACTGTGAGAGGGACTAACACTATAGAGACTGTACTGACTGTGAGAGGGACTAACACTATAGAGACTGTACTGACTGTGAGAGGGACTAACACTATAGAGACTGTACTGACTGTGAGAGGGACTAACACTATAGAGACTGTACTGACTGTGAGAGGGACTAACACTATAGAGACTGTACTGACTGTGAGAGGGACTAACACTATAGAGACTGTACTGACTGTGAGAGGGACTAAAACTATAGAGACTGTGAGAGGGACTAACACTATAGAGACTGTACTGACTGTGAGAGGGACTAACACTATAGAGACTGTGAGAGGGACTAACACTATAGAGACTGTACTGACTGTGAGAGGGACTAACACTATAGAGACTGTGAGAGGGACTAACACTATAGAGACTGTGAGAGGGACTAACACTATAGAGGCTGTACTGACTGTGAGAGGGACTAACACTATAGAGACTGTACTGACTGTGAGAGGGACTAACACTATAGAGACTGTGAGAGGGACTAACACTATAGAGACTGTACTGACTGTGAGAGGGACTAACACTATAGAGGCGGTACTGAGTGTGAGAGGGACTAACACTATAGAGACTGTACTGACTGTGAGAGGGACTAACACTATAGAGACTGTGAGTGGGACTAACACTATAGAGACTGTACTGACTGTGAGAGGAACTAACACTATAGAGGCTGTGAGAGGGACTAACACTATAGAGACTGTACTGACTGTGAGAGGGACTAACACTATAGAGACTGTGAGAGGGACTAACACTATAGAGACTGTACTGACTGTGAGAGGGACTAACACTATAGAGACTGTACTGACTGTGAGAGGGACTAACACTATAGAGACTGTACTGACTGTGAGAGGGACTAACACTATAGAGACTGTACTGACTGTGAGAGGGACTAACACTATAGAGCCTGTGAGAGGGACTAACACTATAGAGACTATGAGAGGGACTAACAGTATAGAGGCTGTGAGAGGGACTAACACTATAGAGGATGTGAGAGGGACTAACAGTATAGAGGCTGTGAGAGGGCCTAACTCTATAGAGGCTGTGAGAGGGACTAACACTATAGAGGCTGTGAGAGGGACTAACAGTATAGAGGCTGTGAGAGGGACTAACAGTATAGAGGCTGTGAGAGGGACTAACAATATAGAGGCTGTGAGAGGGACTAACAGTATAGGGGCTGTGAGAGGGACTAACAGTATAGAGGCTGTGAGAGGGACTAACACTATAGAGGCTGTGAGAGGGACTAACAGTATAGAGGCTGTGAGAGGGACTAACACTATAGAAGCTGTGAGAGGGACTAACACTATAGAGGCTGTGAGAGGGACTAACACTATAGAGGCTGTGAGAGGGACTAACACTATAGAGGCTGTGTGAGGGACTAACAGTATAGAGACTGTGAGAGGGCCTGTCATCATCATCTGTTATCTGGCTGATGGAGACAGAGGGAAGAGGTAAATAAATCCACTAAAATACATATTTAGATTCGATCCGCCTCAAAGGACCAAGGTGAGGGAATCCTTTTCAAATGCAATTGAATTATGTACCCAACATACAGTATTTTTTGTATATATTTAATCATAACAGAAGATAATCATAACATCTAGAGAGAGCTTGCCTCTGTTCATTCACAACTGCAGTCATGAAGCCAGAAAGCCTCTAGGCTGTGTGCTGGATGAAATGACCACTATCTTGTTGCCCAGTTGGAAGGTTATTATGTGGGAAAGAAGCAGATTGGAAGCTCAAGGCTGTGCCAGAATCCCATTAAGATGTCCTGTCTGAAATGGTGTCTGGACGACAGCCCACTGGAGATGGAGAATGAGTCATTTGCGGTGTCGATAAGTTGCCCTCAAGCTAGAACAGATGGCTTTTTGTGTGAGTGAGCAGTAAGGGCTTTCAGTTCTGTGTGTTTGGGTGGGATACATGTCGGTTGCCAAGTTTCTGCCCTCAGATCAGGAGGAGGATAGTGCTTCTGCATGCTAGAAGTCAATTCAGTTTGTAATGTACTCTTTCGGCAAAGCCGTCTTGGTCTATTTATCTATGCAGAATCACATTGCAGTCAACATACAGAAGAACCACAGCTATAACTCATTGTAGTTACTAAAGCAGTGATGTAGATGCTACAGTGAGTCTCCCTGGGCTCTCTTCTGTGCAGCTGGCGCGTATCGAGGAGGAGCTGAGAGACAGTCTTCGCAGGGAGGTGGAGAGACAGAGAGAGATTAACGTTATACGACAGGAGGAAAACAGGCTACGCTGGACGACTCTGTGCTTCCTTCAGCTCAACCAGCGCCTCAAAAAGTACGTACTACAGACTTTACAATATCATTTTTTCCAAATATGATATGATACTGTAGTACGAGTTTATGAGATAGCCTTTCATTTTCAAGGACTTATACTTAATGAAAAGAGGACCGTCACACTCTCCCCAAGCAGATAACCTACTGGTAACCTGTTGGTACCTGGTGGGACAGTTTCTTACCTTCTACACTTGTTGTTTCTCTGCATTTTGTTTTGCCAGGCCAGTTGTAACCAGCTATTACAAGAACATTCCGATGCACATCTACTGTCTTCCTATTCAGACTGTCGGAAAAGGCGACGGTAACAAGAAGGAGAAGAAGAAGTGGCAGCGATGAGAAGAGAAGAAGAAGAGGGTTTGAAGTAGAATAGGAGTGCATTCTGGGAGGATGCTTGTGACAGTTCATCAGTTCCACTTCCATGTACCACTGTAGGACACATAGGTTCCACTTCCATGTACCACTGTACGACATAGGACTATGTAGCTCACAAGTCCTGCTCGGAACTGTTTATTTTCTGTACTGCATTGAAAAACAGAAAGTAACTAATAATATTTTGGGTATCTATATGCTCTCTCTCCAATATTTCTCCAATATTTCTGATATATTGCTGTAGCTCTTGATACTGTTTTATCTTATTGTAAAGTTGTTGTTTGTTGTTGTCATGTTGTTTGTTGTGACAAATGTCCTCTGTTTGGAACTCATTACCATATGAACTTTCCAAAGAAAAGTAGATTTTTAGAAAACCCCAAGCCTCCGTTATGGATGAATTTGCTACACCTCATCTTAACTTCACGACAATTAGTGTGGGTTTATTTTCTCACATTGGTTGCTGTCTCTCTCTAAGCTACATTGAATGTGATAGGTTAGGAAACATAGCACAGGGCAACACTGTGACTGACAGTCCGCTAATCAGCCAGATAGCTCGGCTGCTCTACCTTCCACTCAACACCCATTCATCTCTCCCTCCCTCCATCTCTCTCTCCATCTCTCCCTCCCTCCATTTCTCTCTCCATCTCTCCCTCCCTCCATCTCTCTCTCCATCTCTCCCTCCTCACAGTAGGAGCCACCACTTCAAGAGCTCAAGCCAACGTTGCCATGTTTAAGAAAACACACCAAAAAATTAATTCAGCCTTGTAGAATGGAATATTAGTCATATCTAGTTCATCACCCAGCTCCACTGTCTGCTTTGAGTGGCCATGTTTGTTTTTTAAGACAATGGTCGTGTTCCCATACTCAGATGTTGCTGAAGCCAGATCTTACAATGCCTGGATAGGTATTTCACCCATTAGCTAACCACATATGTTATAGCAATCTGGTGCCTGACAGCACAGTTGATGACGTGGCACGCAACCATTGGTTGATGCACGCAACATCTGAGCAGGGGAACGCAACCAATGACAGTTCCTTTTAGGTGACCGTTGGAACCAGGTGTAAGGTTCTAGCAGGTACTCATCATGCTCATGTTTCTGTGAAGTCATTCATTCATGCTCTGGCAGCATGCGTTATATACGCCTGGGCTAGCGTCAGTTGACACCCTCCCTTTTCATTGCTCCTGTCACTGGCCCATTGAGACGTGTCTTGGTTGAGAGGATATCCAGCTATTGTAGAGCTGCCCAAACAGAAAGCTATGGGTGAACCGAAGCATAGTCTGGTTAACATCAACAGACGCCCTGACCATTGAGAAACACTAACACAATGGCCAGATGAATTCAATTACATGACGGCTGTAGTTCCATCTAAGGAACAGAGATGTTGGCCTAAACGTGCAAGAGGTGTGAATGAACGACACACAGTGAATTGAAAGTGGCCAACGGTCTGATATTCATTGACCAGGGTATGCTTATGGTACTGTAACAGTATGCTCAGTATGCTGAATGAACAGATGTGCAGTAGTTACTTTCCTTACCGACAGGGGGAAGTCAACAGCAGCAACCAGCAGCATCCAGCAGGAATCTTGATCTTTCCTCGTCTGTGAATTGTGTTAAAAAGAAATTGTGCCATGATCAATGAATGACACTACACATGTAGAAATGCAACTGATCTCCAAATTACATTGAAATATACGTGAGATTTACTGTTCAATATTTACTGTGACCTTGTATTTCCCATAGAAGCAGAGAAAATTAGATTGAATTAAATATTTGTTGCGGTGTATGTAATGTTGTTCTGTGCAGAAGAGGTTGAGCTGTGAGTGAGTGAGATGGAGGGGTTATAACATCAATCATTTAGTTGTACTCACAGCTTTTACCATCTCTTGTTGCCTCAAAAGAGAATTATTTTTAATTTATAACCTTGAAAACTATCAGATTAAAAGAGGATAAACAGTGAATGGTGAGGAAAATGGTGGCTATCTGTCAAGGAAAACAAACAATACATACAAAATAGTTGGGCATCTTGCACATTAAAGTTAATTATATCATTTCAATATAACTTTACCCTATATTCCAAAATGTGATGGATTTGGACAGTGTCTTCATATCATCATCATCATCATCTTCTTCTTCTTCTTCTTCATCATAATATTATTCTTCATCATCATCTTCATCAGCGTCATCACCATAATCGTATTCTTCTTCTTCATCATCATCATCATCATCATCATCATCTTCTTCTTCTTCCTCATGATCATCACAATCATCATCATCATCACTTTTTTGCCCATAACCCCCGCAAATGAGAATTAATTGCAATTAGCTAGCTATCAAATTGTTCACTTACAGGTGTACAATTTTGGCTGCAACAAATTACAAAACAGTGATGGTCTGTGATGAAAAGGGGGTGATGAAAAAAATATTTACATTTAATGTGTCATATTTCTAATGCCATTGCATAGGCTACGTCACAATATCCTTACCGTCACAATTCACGTCTTCAATGTCTATAGATTACGCTAGGTCATGTAAGATCTTTCACATTCTGTTTAGAAAAATGAAGGGAGGGAGACTATGCTTCAGTGGAGACAGTAGCAGCAAGCGCATCCGACCAACACCGCAACAGCGACAGGACATGGCTTTGGAGGTGGAGGCAGGGTCAGAGGGTAAAGGCTATACACCCAGCATCCTCGATTGTAGAGTACACAGCCATCTTGGATCTGCGAGGAGAAGAGAAATTAATGCGGTGAGTTTTTTCTCTGTTTTTTTCCTTTAAAATATCTCCGATGCTCCACGGTGGAAGCGTTGCATGTTGAACCGTCATTATTTCGGCACCCAGCGATGCCGGTTTGGAGGAAATTGGGCCTGTGGTTGAGGTGTAATCCGACCTTTTGCCTTATCGCTTTTGGTTTTTGTCTGGGGCTGTACAAATTCAGAGAGACAGAGAACCAAGACATTGCAGGCCCAACCCGCACAGCAGCCCTCCCCCTTTGCTGTAGTCAAATAGTTATCCCAAGGTTTGAACATTGAGTCCAACTGATGTCTTGCAAGCCAGCCAGCTAGCTGATTTATCCCGTTCTTATGGAGATGATTTCATTACAGGTATAGCTAACTAACAGTTTTCAGTTAGCTAGTCAATTAAAACTAGCTAGCCCGTATTTGGGTTAGCATGTTAGCTAGCCAGCGCTGGTGTGCTATCTCTGGTTAGTTAACGTTAGCAAGTTAGCTAACGTTACAATGTAAACTGATCCAATTGCTAATCGCATCAAACATCCACTAATATCTGGGCTATACATTTAGTTATTATGGCTTATCACGGTGTTTTGTTTTGGTTGTGTTCAGATACCATATCGAGAGAATTGTTCTCTAACTAGCTACCTCTTTCGGTGTTTGTGTTATGGTTCTCTATCTAATTAGGTAGCATCTAGTTAGCCGATTTTGCTAATCCCATACAACCGAAGTGTTTATTCATCCAACTTGCTCTAGCCAGTGAATTGACTACTTCCAATCTTTCAAGTTGCCTAGCTATCAAGCGGAACGTACTCAAACGTCAGCTGAAGCTAGCTACTAGCCAACTCACCGTGTTCGATTGAATTGTTGTCAGCTACGCTAGCTAGTTGCATGAGTTGCTAGCCAAAGTACAGTAGGGTACTGGTACTTTGAGAACACAGTAGCTAGTAAGGCAACTTCCAAGCCACGTAGTAAGCTACTCAACACACACCATACCTAAAAGGTAACAATAACATGATTTCCCCATGACAACCATCCCGTCAGTTCATCCAGTAGTCTCTAAGATCGGAGTACAAAGCAGTAGTCTATGTTGTCCATGGTCTGGAGATAAATTACTTTTCAGGAGTAGCTACATCCTGTGATTTTACGTGATGGTGTAGCTGAAGGAATAAGACTCATGACTGTCTGTTACGAAGGTCTACTAGCTATGTATCTGCTTTGACGCTCGGGGAAAGTGATTGTTTTGGTTGCAGGTTGTGATTGACAGGTTGTGATTTGGAGGTCTTGACTGAATTGAAATGGCTATTAAAAAGAATACACCTACTCTAAATGAGCAGACGTTTCTTCAGCCCAACCCTGTGTTATTGTCCATAATTTCCAGCTGTGGATTTAATGCCTTTAGGCCACATTCTGTTTTGATATTCCAGTGAAGACCAGCCTATTTGTTATGCATTATGAATTTGAGTTGGTTGAGTCAATCAGTGAATCTGTAATTTAGCAAACTGAAGACTGCCAGCAATCAGAATGGTGATTGATGTGAAGTTGATGCAGTCCCTGCCTCAGGTGACATTTGCTCAGTGTTATCGGTAATGACAAAATAAGATTGGTTTTTAGACGGGGTCAAATGAAATTATTAATGCCTAAAAGGATTCAATAATAATATATGTTTATGCCTTTTTAGATCTTTGGTTCTCTACTGCTATTTCCATCATTGCCCCTTTGGAAGGTCATGTATTTTATGAGCAGTTTTTTTGTTGTTGTTGCATGAATCAATTCAGCTTTCTCTAAAGTAGGCTATTTGTTTGTTATTCTGCTTGGCCCGTCTGCTTACACTGTTAATTGGTGAGGAGTGTGGCTTAATCGCTTTTAATCCAGAACATTTGTTGTGACCCACTGCTGGTAATAGCCTACATTTAACAGTACACTAACAGTCCCCCAACATTTCGCATTAGTGTAGTCCCAGATGTTCTGCTGTTGAGAGCACACAGAGAGAGGCTCGAGCATATCTGATCGTGGGTGGGTGAGATGCACCAAAGCTTCTTGTCTCCAAGCTGCTGCCCTGTGTGTGTGTGTGTGTGTGTGTGTGTGTGTGTGTGTGTGTGTGCGCCCTGGCTGTGTAGCTTCCAAAGGCTGTGGAAGCGGAGGGGTCGGCTGTGTGTGCCCTGGCTGTGTAGCTTGGCCCTTCATTGGACACTGTGTTAACAAACCTCCAAACGAGCTTCAATTCCATACAACACTCCTTCAGTAGCCTCCAACTGCTCTTAAACACTAGTAAAACAAAATGCATGCTCTTCAACCGAACGCTGCTTGCACCCGCCCACCCGACTAGAATCACTACTCTAGACGGGTCTGACCTAGAGTACGTGGACAACTACAAATACCTAGGTGTCTGGTTAGACTGTAAACTCTCCTTCCAGACTCACATTAAGAATCTCCAATCCAAAGTTAAATCTAGAATCGGTTTCCTATTTCGCAACAAAGCCTCCTTCACTCATGCTGCCAAACATGCCCTCGTAAAACTGACTATCCTACCGATCCTTGACTTCGGCGATGTCATTTACAAAATAGCCTCCAACACTCTACTCAGCAAATTGGATGTTGTCTATCACAGTGCCATCCGTTTTGTCTCCAAAGCCCCATATAATACCCACCACTGTGACCTGTACGCTCTTGTTGGCTGGTCCTCACTACATATTCGTCGCCAAACCCACTGGCTCCAGGCCATCTATAAATCACTGCTAGGCAAATCCCCGCCTTATCTTAGCTCATTGGTCACCATAGCAACACCCACCCGTAGTCTGCGCTCCAGCGGGTATATCTCACTGGTCATCCCCAAAGCCAACACCTCCTTTGGCCGCAATTCCTTCCAGTTCTCTGCTGCCAATGACTGGAACAAATTGCAAAAATCTCTGAAGCTGGAGACACTTATCTCCCTCACTAACTTTAAGCATCAGTTGTCAGAGCACCTTACCGATCACTGCACCTGTACACAGCCCATCTGAAATTAGCCCGCCCAACTACCTCATCCCTATATTGTTATTTATTTTGCTCATCTGTACCCCAGTATCTCTATTTGCACATCATCTCTTGCACATCATTCCAGTGTTAATACTAAATTGTAATTATTTTGCACTATAGCCTATTTTATTGCCTTACCTCCATAACTTGCTAAATTTGCACACTGTATATTAATTGTATTTCTGTTGGATTTTTTTTTTTTTTTTTTTTTTTTTTTTTTTATACCCCATATGTAACTCTGTGTTGTTGTTTTTATCGCACTGCTTTGCTTTATCTTGGCCAGGTCGCAGTTGTAAATGAGAACTTGTTCTCAACTGGTTTACCTGGTTTAATAAAGGTGAAATAAAAAAAAAATAAAAAGCTTCCAAAGGCTGTGGAAGCGGAGGGGTCGGCTGTGTGTGCCCTGGCTGTGTAGCTTCCAAAGGCTGTGGAAGCGGAGGGGTCGGCTGTGTGTGCCCTGGCTGTGTAGCTTCCAAAGGCTGTGGAAGCGGAGGGGTCGGCTGTGTGTGCCCTGGCTGTGTAGCTTCCAAAGGCTGTGGAAGCGGAGGGGTCAGCTGTGTGTGCCCTGGCTGTGTAGCTTCCAAAGGCTGTGGAAGCGGAGGGGTCAGCTGTGTGTGCCCTGGCTGTGTAGCTTCCAAAGGCTGTGGAAGCGGAGGGGTCAGCTGTGTGTGCCCTGGCTGTGTAGCTTCCAAAGGCTGTGGAAGCGGAGGGGTCGGCTGTGTGTGCCCTGGCTGTGTAGCTTCCAAAGGCTGTGGAAGCGGAGGGGTCAGCTGTGTGTGCCCTGGCTGTGTAGCTTCCAAAGGCTGTGGAAGCGGAGGGGTCGGCTGTGTGTGCCCTGGCTGTGTAGCTTCCAAAGGCTGTGGAAGCGGAGGGGTCGGCTGCCTCAGATTGTTGTTCTTCTGTCTTCTGCTGCTGTAGTTAAGATGGAGGAGGCTCATGCATGTGTTATATTAAAACACAGGCTCGTCTACAGCCCTTGTCGTCATTGCTACTACCGAAGAACATACAGTAAGAACATGCTGTACTGAGGAGAGACCCAGTGGGGCTTCAAGTGTCCACATTCAAGGCTACTGTAAACCGATAAGCTGCACGTCTGATGTGGAATCAAGTCCGATGTTACTTCACACGTTTTGTTAGTATAAAAACGGCTCTAAGCTGTAGCCAAGGGATATGGGTTTGGGATATGGAGCCTCAGTCTAGCATCATGCCTGGCTCAGTAGTTAAAACAGTTGCTGAACGACATCAATGTGAACTGCTTCAGAGGAGTCAAACAAAAGAGCTGTACAGGCAGGCAGCAACAAAGGAACAGGTGTGGTAGGCCCAGCATATTTGATCTGCCCTAACAGACAGACTGATTGGGATCGCTTTAGAAAAAAGTTATACAGATTGGCCAAAATCCCCGCTAAAAAACGCTGGAAGTAGGATAACCCGTGTTTCCCTGTGAGGAATAACCTATATTTATTGGTAAACATTAGGTTGCCAGCTTTAATGATGGAACACTGGTCACTTTGATAATGTTTACATACTGTTTTACCCACTTCATATGTACAGTGCCTTCAGAAAGTATTCAGACCCCTTGACCTTTTCCACATTTTCTTACCTTACAACCTTATTCTAAAATTGATAAAATGTATTTTTTTTCTCAGCAATCTACACACAATACCCTACAATGAAAAAGCAGAAATACCATATTTACATATCTATTCAGACCATTTGCTATGAGACTCGAAATTGAGCACAGGTGCATCCTGTTTCCATTGATCATCCTTGAGATGTTTCTACAACTTGATTGGAGTCCACCTGTGGTAAATTCAATTGATTGGACATGATATGGAAAGGCACACACCTGTCTATATAAAGGTTCCACAGTTGACAGTGCATGTCAGAGCAAAAACCAAGCCATGAGGTCGAAGGAATTGTCCATAGAGCTCCGAGACAGGATTGTGTTGAGGCACAGATCTGGGGAAGGGTACCAAAAAATGTCTGCAGCATTGAAGGTCCCCAAGAACACAGTCGCCTCCATCATTCTTAAATGGAAGAAGTTTGGAACCACCAAGACTCTTCCTAGAGCTGGCTGCACGGCCAAACTGAGCAATCAGGGGAGAAGGGCCTTGGTCAGGGAGGTGACCAAAAACACAATGGTCACTCTGACAGAGCTCTAGAGTTCCTCTGTGGAGATGGGAGAACCTTCCAGAAGGACAACCATCTCTGCAGCAGTCCACCAATCAGGCCTTTATGGTAGAGTGGCCAGACGGAAGCTACTCCTCAGTAAAAGGCACATGACAGGCCGCTTGGAGTTAGCCAAAAGGCATCTAAAGGACTCAGACCATGAGAAACAAGATTCTCTGGTCTGATGAAACCAAGATTGAACTCTTTGGCCTGAATGCCAAGCGTCACGTTTGAAGGAAACCTGGCACCATCCCTACCGTGAAGCATGTTGGTGGCAGCATCATGCCGTGGGGATGTTTTTCAGCGGCAGGGACTGGGAGACTAGTCAGGATCGAGGGAAAGATGAACGGAGCAAAGTACAGAGATCCTTGATGAAAACCTGGTCCAGAGCGCTCAGGACCTCAGAATGGGGCGAAGGTTCACCTTCCAACAGGACAATGACCCTAAGCACACAGCCAAGACAACGCAGGAGTGGCTTCGGGACAAGTCTCTGAATGTCCTTGAGTGGCTCAGCCAGAGCCCAGACTTGAACACGATTAAACATCTCTGGAGAGACCTGAAAATAGCTGTGCAACAACGCTCCCCATCCAACCTGACAGAGCTTGAGAGGATCTGCAGAGAAGAATGGGAGAAACTCCCCAAATACAGGTGTGCCAAGCTTGTAGCGTCATACCCAAGAAGACTCAATGCTATAATCGCTGCCAAAGGTGCTTCAACAGAGTACTGAGTAAAGGGTCTGAATACTTATGTAAATGTGATATTTCAGTTTACATTTTTCTCTAAATTAGCAAACATTTCAAAACAATTTTTTTGCTTTGTCATTATGGGGTATTGTGTGTAGATTGAGGGGATAAAAAAATAAAATAAGGCTGTATCGTAACAATGTGGAAATGTCAAGGGGTCTGAATAATTTCCGATGGCACTGTATTCTAGTCTGCGTGTGGTGGTAGACCATCCTTACGGACTAATCTGGGTTTGGCGGATGCCAGCGGAACGTTACCTGCCCAAATGCTTAGTGCCAACTGTAGCCAAAAGTTTGGTTCGGGCTAGGCCCCTTAGCTCCAGTGAAGGGAAATCTTAACGCTACAGCATACAATGACATTCTACACGATTCTGTGCTTCCAACTTTGTGGCAACAGTTTGGGGAAGGCTCTTTCCTGTTTCAGCATGACAATGCCCCCGTGCACAAAGTGAAGTCCATACAGAAATGGTTTGTCGAGATCGGTGTGGAAGAACTTGACTGGCCTGCACAGAGCCCTGACCTCAACCCCATCGAACACCTTTGGGATGAATTGGAACGCCGACTGCAAGCCAGGCCTAATCGCCCAACATCAGTGCCCGACCTCACTAATGCGCTTGTGGCTGAATGGAAGAAAGTCCCCGCAGCAATGTTCCAACATCTAGTGGAAAGCCTTCCCATAAGAGTGGAGGCTGTTTATAGCAGCAAAGGGGGGGACCAACTCCATATTAAAGCCCATGATTTTGGAATAAGATGTTCGACGAGCAGGTGTCCACATACTTTTGGTCATGTAGTGTACCTTCATGCACCTCTCCTGGGGCTGGATGTAAAACAACATTTAAATATATTACCAGAAAATATTAAATCACAGCACTCCTTCCTCTCAACATCAAACAGAAGGAACAATACAACTGAATACCGTAGAATGTTATTGCTTGCTACACCAGCATCCCAATCACCTTATTGTGGTGCAATAAACAAGGGGTTGTACAGTACCCTGCACTACTTCCATGGTCAGTGTGTCAATCAACCGGCGGCGCGTGTCTTGAGCTGCCTCCCTGGCAGGAGCAGCTGCACCAGTGAGCCCTGAATGAAGGAAAGGCCTCCTGTCACACAGCCAAATGGGTCCATGTAACCAGTGAGCCCTGAAGGAAGGAAAGGCCTCCTGTCACACAGCCAAATGGGTCCATGTAACCAGTGAGCCCTGAATGAAGGAAAGGCCTCCTGTCACACAGCCAAATGGGTCCATGTAACCAGTGAGCCCTGAAGGAAGGAAAGGCCTCCTGTCACACAGCCAAATGGGTCCATGTAACCAGTGAGCCCTGAATGAAGGAAAGGCCCCCTGTCACACAGCCAAATGGGTCCATGTAACCAGTGAGCCCTGAATGAAGGAAAGGCCCCCTGTCACACAGCCAAATGGGTCCATGTAACCAGTGAGCCCTGAAGGAAGGAAAGGCCTCCTGTCACACAGCCAAATGGGTCCATGTAACCAGTGAGCCCTGAATGAAGGAAAGGCCTCCTGTCACACAGCCAAATGGGTCCATGTAACCAGTGAGCCCTGAATGAAGGAAAGGCCTCCTGTCACACAGCCAAATGGGTCCATGTAACCAGTGAGCCCTGAATGAAGGAAAGGCCTCCTGTCACACAGCCAAATGGGTCCATGTAACCAGTGAGCCCTGAATGAAGGAAAGGCCTCCTGTCACACAGCCAAATGGGTCCATGTAACCAGTGAGCCCTGAATGAAGGAAAGGCCTCCTGTCACACAGCCAAATGGGTCCATGTAACCAGTGAGCCCTGAATGAAGGAAAGGCCTCCTGTCACACAGCCAAATGGGTCCATGTAACCAGTGAGCCCTGAATGAAGGAAAGGCCTCCTGTCACACAGCCAAATGGGTCCATGTAACCAGTGAGCCCTGAATGAAGGAAAGGCCCCCTGTCACACAGCCAAATGGGTCCATGTAACCAGTGAGCCCTGAATGAAGGAAAGGCCTCCTGTCACACAGCCAAATGGGTCCATGTAACCAGTGAGCCCTGAATGAAGGAAAGGCCTCCTGTCACACAGCCAAATGGGTCCATGTAACCAGTGAGCCCTGAATGAAGGAAAGGCCTCCTGTCACACAGCCAAATGGGTCCATGTAACCAGACTCTGTATAGGAGGTGTCATAGTCATCAGTGTCAGAGAGACGCAGAACAGGGCAGTGCAGAACAGGGCAGTGCAGAACAGGGCAGTGCAGAACAGTGCAGTGCAGAACAGGGCAGTGCAGAACAGGGCAGTGCAGAACAGAGCAGCCTAAAGGAAGGTGTCCTCTATGCTACTCCAGTAGTAGATGATGGGAGAGAGAGGGTCAGAGAAGACACTGGGGTAAAGTAGTCTGCAGGTTGTGTCCTCTTTCCTCTGGTCTCTAGTGGAATAGATGGGGAGCTCGTTGGATGCTTTTACCACTTAGCACTTTCATACTGCACTCACCCCACATTCACAACTCCTGTATGTTGCCCACACTACTAGAATGGAGGGTTGTCACGATACCGGTCTCGCGATCCTCAGAGGAAACAAAACATGAAGCGGACTGAGTTTCCTGAGGAAAACAGTCCTAATGTTGAAAG
Organism: Coregonus ussuriensis; assembly: GCA_031479575.1. NCBI lineage: Eukaryota > Metazoa > Chordata > Actinopteri > Salmoniformes > Salmonidae > Coregonus > Coregonus ussuriensis. Next base: position 6,939,374 of record CM062500.1, on the reverse strand, counting down.
GGGAGACCTAGTCAGTTGAGGAAAACAGTCCTGATGTTGAAAGGGGAGACCTAGTCAGTTGAGGAAAACAGTCCTAATGTTGAAAGGGGAGACCTAGTCAGTTGAGGAAAACAGTCCTGATGTTGAAAGGGGAGACCTAGTCAGTTGAGGAAAACAGTCCTAATGTTGAAAGGGGAGACCTAGTCAGTTGAGGAAAACAGTCCTGATGTTGAAAGGGGAGACCTAGTCAGTTGAGGAAAACAGTCCTGATGTTGAAAGGGGAGACCTAGTCAGTTGAGGAAAACAGTCCTGATGTTGAAAGGGGAGACCTAGTCAGTTGAGGAAAACAGTCCTGATGTTGAAAGGGGAGACCTAGTCAGTTGCACAACTGAATGCATTCAACTGAAATGTCTTCCTCGTTTAACCCAACCCCTCTGAATCAGAGAGGCGCGGGGGGCTGCCTTAATCAACGTCCACGTCATCGGCGCCCTGGGAGCAGTTGTTGTTGGGGGTTAACTGCCTTGCTCAAGGACAGACCGGCGTATTTTTCCACCTTGTCGGCTCGGGGATTCTAACCAGCGACCTTTTGGTTACTGGCCCAACGCTCTTAACCGCTAGGCTTCCTGCTTCCCCATGACAAGCAGCCTTATGTTGTCACCCAGAATCAGGGTTCTTTTCTGCTTGCTTTTCTTTCTGCCGTGGAAGATCAGGCATCGTAGTATCAGGTACTGGTACTCTTCACAACCCTACTAGAATGAGATGCTACTTCTATGGTGTAGCGTATGCATTGCATTGTTCCTCTTGTTTCA
>CM062500.1:6893586-6933586 GCA_031479575.1 Coregonus ussuriensis | reverse complement strand
CCTTGACACACAAAGGCACTTTGCTCATTATTCTTAAAATACAAATTAATCTAACACTGTCTTAACGACTCTCTCTAAAACCCCTCTGAAAGTCCCTGAAGACTTGATGAATTCTCCCGTGGTGGTTTATCTGTTTATCAAATTCATCTAACACCAGATCATCTCTCACTACACGTGTCCTCCACCACATCCAGTTTCTATTAGAGTGAAGAAACTATTCGTTTTGGTCATTTTTTTTCAGAGATGCTTTAGTCTAGCTGTCACTCAGATAGTGAGCATGAAAACTATGACCTTCAGGCAATGAATGGCTGATCACAAAAACCAGACATTTAGTTTTTGTACAACAGTGATATTTGTAGTGGAGGCGATAAAGGTGAGTAAGTGCCTTGGCCTCTCCTCTCCTCTCCTCTGCTCTCTCCTAGCAGGAGATGGAGTCAACGGCGTCAGAAGGCTCTTAACATGACTAAGGGCTTCAGGCTAAGTCTGAGGTTCTCTGTCCTGAGACTAGGTTAGCCTGTGTTAGCTGTAGCTCAGGGTTGATGTGCCACACCGATATGCCTTAGACTACTTGGTGCACTGCCAACTCAACCCATACTACCTATTGATGTATCACACAGCCAACAAATCCAGACTACACTGTCAATAGACCGACAGTCGGTTGCTGTAGGTCAGTGTTGAACTGCGTGCCACGCCAATACACCTACCTGGAGGAACTTAACCCATACTACCTATTGACATTATCCCATAGGCCACCTCTTCTACTGGACTACATGCAGGTTATCTATAGGTCACCTCTTCTACTGGACTACAGGCAGGTTATCTATAGGTCACCTCTTCTACTGGACTACAGGCAGGTTATCTATAGGTCACCTCTTCTACTGGACTACAGGCAGGTTATCTATAGGTCACCTCTTCTACTGGACTACAGGCAGGTTATCTGTAGGTCACCTCTTCTACTGGACTACAGGCAGGTTATCTATAGGTCACCTCTTCTACTGGACTACAGGCAGGTTATCTATAGGTCACCTCTTCTACTGGACTACAGGCAGGTTATCTATAGGTCACCTCTTCTACTGGACTACAGGCAGGTTATCTATAGGTCACCTCTTCTACTGGACTACAGGCAGGTTATCTGTAGGTCACCTCTTCTACTGGACTACAGGCAGGTTATCTATAGGTCACCTCTTCTACTGGACTACAGGCAGGTTATCTATAGGTCACCTCTTCTACTGGACTACAGGCAGGTTATCTATAGGTCACCTCTTCTACTGGACTACAGGCAGGTTATCTATAGGTCACCTCTTCTACTGGACTACAGGCAGGTTATCTATAGGTCACCTCTTCTACTGGACTACAGGCAGGTTATCTATAGGTCACCTCTTCTACTGGACTACAGGCAGGTTATCTATAGGTCACCTCTTCTACTGGACTACAGGCAGGTTATCTATAGGTCACCTCTTCTACTGGACTACAGGCAGGTTATCTATAGGTCACCTCTTCTACTGGACTACAGGCAGGTTATCTGTAGGTCACCTCTTCTACTGGACTACAGGCAGGTTATCTATAGGTCACCTCTTCTACTGGACTACAGGCAGGTTATCTATAGGTCACCTCTTCTACTGGACTACAGGCAGGTTATCTATAGGCCACCTCTTCTACTGGACTACAGTCAGGTTATCTATAGGTCACCTCTTCTACTGGACTACAGGCAGGTTATCTATAGGTCACCTCTTCTACTGGACTACAGGCAGGTTATCTATAGGTCACCTCTTCTACTGGACTACAGGCAGGTTATCTATAGGTCACCTCTTCTACTGGACTACAGGCAGGTTATCTATAGGTCACCTCTTCTACTGGACTACAGGCAGGTTATCTATAGGTCACCTCTTCTACTGGACTACAGTCAGGTTATCTATAGGTCACCTCTTCTACTGGACTACAGGCAGGTTATCTATAGGTCACCTCTTCTTGGAACCAGGGTGTGTGCAATAATCGAACAGCACCTGTTTGATACACATAATTCTCTCGCTGTCACGGATTCAGCAGAGGCTGCTGCTCCTCCTTGCTCGGGCAGGCTTCGGCGTTCGTCGTCACTTGAGTACTAGCTGCCACCAATCTATGTTTCTGTGTTCTACTTGTTTTGTCTGTATTGCACACACCTGGTTCCAATTACGATAATTTGTTTCCCTATTTTACCCTCTGGTTCCCTCATGGTGTTGTGCGTGATTGTTCATTGTTTTGTTGTCATTGACATTGTGAGTCGGTATTTTCTTCCCTGCGTGGAAGATATGTTTATTTACTTGTGAAAAGTAAAGTACGTTGTTGACAAAGTTCTGTGTCCTGCGCCTGACTCCGTCCTACCGCTACACACTGACGCATGACACTCGCAGAGCTTGCTCCTATACCCTCCTTCTTTGTCTTGATCTCCAGAAGCTTCCACAACTTAGTCAGTCTTCCACACATCTGACTTCCCCTTTCCCTCCTGAGCAACCAGTAAACATTCCCCCCCGTTTTCAAGTTTCTTTTTCACATCCTATCCATTATGCGGTCACGTGTTACGGTGTTGGGAGTTTGTTATAACCAATGTATTGCTGTGATTATGATAGGCTATAGGTCAGTCCCTATTGGCCGCATGCATGCGACGCATACATGTGTCACGCAGAGGGAGTGTGGAATGTATTTCCTAAACAAATGAGGGATTTCTGGTTAACGGAGCTTTTCAATCAGAGAAACAACAAGTAAGAAACTAGAAATGTCTTATGTTTCAGCTTCAGCACCACGGACAGCGCCATAACCACTGTTGCTGTGCTGTGGTCCCTGGTCGCTGCAGAAGAAAGGAGAGGGAGACGGTGTGCCAGTCACACATGCACTCGCTGTCATTTTTATCAACACCGAAAGTCAGAGCCCGGCCCGGCCCAATTCAATTTCCTTCAGGCTCCCTCTTGAGTCATTTGTGTTCCATCAAACAGTGCTCTTAAAGCATCAGACAAGCTCAGTGCTCTTAAAGCATCAGACAAGCTCAGTGCTCTTAAAGCATCAGACAAGCTCAGTGCTCTTAAAGCATCAGACAAGCTCAGTGCTCTTAAAGCATCAGACAAGCTCAGTGCTCTTAAAGCATCAGACAAGCTCAGTGCGTTTTGGTTAGCTTTTATTTGCCTTTAATTTTTTTTATATAAGACTAACAACACCAGGGAATCAGCTCCTAGTGATTTTAATTTGGGAAATCTGTTAAAGTATTCCCACGCATAATAGAGAGACGTGATCATATACAAATGTAAGCAAGGTTTGTAATTATGTTTTAGTCAACTATTATCTGTTGATAATAGTTGATGATTCCTGCCATAGGGTGTGTTTATATATGGAAAATACACATAGACGGAGAGTCGTTTGGTCGAAAGAACAGACAACTCTGTCTACAAATATATATTTTTTGTGTCAGGGACAGCCCTTTTTAAAAACAATATTTTTAATCAAGCATTCTGTCATAGGAACGTGTCTTCACCTCCCAATGGGATGACATGTCAATTTTCATCAGACTGATCAATACAGACTACGGTGTATTGGCTGAGAGTGGGGCCAAGTCTCCATCTGATTCCTGACACTTAATCAGTAAGTGCTTCTGGCGTCCATCTTGATTTATCTCTGGCTAAATGGTGGGGCATCAGTCTTTCTGTCAGGACTGGAGGGAGGTATTGTTCTGCCCCCTCCTCCCACTGACTTTCCTCTCCTCCGTTGTCCTTCTGGTCTGGCTGGCCTACATCTCTCTGCAGTCTGGAACTCGAATGCGTTTAGAAACGTCTGTCCAGAGGTCACTGCAGTTTTAATGTCACCCGCACCACGTCCTAGTTCCTACCATACTATTCTAGAAAAAAAAATACCACTGCTGGATTGCTGTTTTGTTTTAATTGATCCCTGTCATTAAAAAAAGATTTGTTGTTTAAAAGTAGACTAAAGCCGGGCCTACGTGATTTAGCTGTCCCAGACAAGTTTTTCAGATGGGAGACAAAACCCCCATGTTGTTGCCTACTCACCACTGCTTATAACCAACTATAAGTTAAGTATAACAATAAGAAAGCAAAGATGTGTTGAATATCTTCTATCCAGCTCAGGGCTCCAGCTATGCGTTTGGTTTGCTAACTTGCTAGCTAAGTGGCTAGATTTCAAGATTCTTGGTTACAGCAGAGACATTCAAGCCCTCCCTGGATCAAGATCCCTGTTGCCTAAATAGTTTTTAGCGGCCCTTGTGTGCACGTCCGGTAATACCGTATACCCTGGCATGGTACAGAAACGGTATGTATCTGGATACCGCCCAACCCTAGTAGTGAATTGATGTTAGCTTTAGCTGTCAGCTAGCAAGGAAAGCTACCCTTCAAAGCTGGAAGCTACCGGTATCATCTTGCATTTTAGCCTATATGGACATTTGTTTGCGAACAGAAATGAACAGTTTCAAGATTTCTACATGCTGTGTTGCATAATTCAAGTGTGTTCGCGCCCCACTCATGTTGCACAGAAGTTAACCTGATGCAGCCCAGACTCCCAGTGCAGACTAAGTGGAGCAGGCAGGGTGGGAGTTAATAAGGGGGACATTGACTGGCTTGATCCGTAAGACACTCATGTTCTAGTATTGGTAAAGGACCGACGTTTCGGTTTTTCCGTCCAACACTAGTGTGGAGCACATATGTGCCCCTGTCAGGTAGAGGAAGTCGGAGTGATGCCCCCCCAGGGGTGTGTAATACACTGTCTACTGATGGAGAGTGTTCCTGGCAGGAGTGGTAGTCCTGAGGTGTCTCCGTCTCTGGAGGGAGGCAGGGAGGGAGGCATTGAGGGAGGCATTGAGGGAGGCATTGAGGGAGGCATTGAGGGAGGCATGAGGGAGGGAGGGAGGGAGGCAGGGAGGCATTGTGGGAGGCAGGGAGGGAGGCAGGGAGGGAGGGAGGGAGGGAGAGAGGCATTGAGGGAGGCAGGGAGGTGGGTGGTGAGGCGTCCAGGGAATCCCAGCTGCTCTGAGGAGGATGCCCACTTCACACACTGACTCCCAGGTGCCATCTCTCTCACAGGGACAAGAGTCTTATGTATAGATGGTGCGTGATTAAAAATTGCAGATGGTGGTTTGAACGTGGCTGAAGTAGAGCACATATGATATGAGAAATAGGTGACACTGTTATTACAGTGTTATGGGCTGAGTCTATCAGCTTTGTTTAGTTACAGATGCTGTCAGACCATGTTAGGTTTATTTCATAACCTGTTTGCTGAGTTTTCTAAGCACAACTCCTACTTTCTGAACTGATGCACGTCAATCCGGCTATATAAGACCTTATGTTTGTTTCATAACTGGACTGCTCTGTGTGGGAAGCAGCTGAAGACTGACACATCAGCCACCCCCCACATCCATTTGCCTTGACTCTGGCCCCGTTGTGGACGTTGCACTCAATGCGCTCTGAATCTACCAACTTCAATCTGATGTTTTCCTCAACCCTCTCCCTGAACAGCCAGAACCACACTGTTAAGAAAATCTATCTAAAGTTGGGAACTCTTCTCATGGGCAAAGTCAGACAGAGCGACTACATGCCTTTTGATCCCACACCCTTTCACGCCTATCCAAAAAGCCTATCCCCTCTGTCACGCCATCAGTGCTGCTTTTATCAGTACAACCAGTAGGGTTATCAGATGGTACTAGTCTACAGTGCGTTGAGGAATTATTCAGACCCCTTGACTTTTTCCACATTTTTGTTACTTTACAGCCTTATTCTAAAATTGATTAAATTGTTTCCCCCCCCCCTCATCAATCTACACACAATTCCCCATAATGACAAAGCAAAAACAGTTTTTTTTCTCCAATCAAGTTGTAGAAACATCTCAACGATGATCAGTGGAAACAGGATGCACCTGAGCTCAATTTCGAGTCTCATAGCAAAGGGGTCTGAATACTCATGTAAATACGCTTTTTAATTTTTATTTATTTATATATAAGTTTGCAAACATTTCTAAAAACCTGTTTTTTGCTTTGTCATTAAGGTGGAATTGTGTGTAGATTGTGGATGTTTTTATTTATTTAATACATTTTAGAAATAAGGCTGTAATGTGAAAAAAGTCAATGGGTCTGAATACTTTGAGGTGTTTATCGCTAGAACCAGTAGGGTTATCAAATGGTACTAGTCTATATAATACTATGACGTGTTCCCAGACTTGGAATTGGCTGTTGTGTGAAACACAGGCACCAGGCAGGAAGGGCTCCTGCTGGGTTTGTTGTTGACCTGGATAACCTGCTGAACGGAACTGTTGGCTGGTAGCAGGCAGGCTGCAGTACCATAGAATTGGAATCACTAGAACGGACATCCCGATTTCAAATCAATAGATGGGTGATGGCGGATTGACTTGCAGTGGTTTGTCCCTTCTAGAATTCTACTTCTATGGCAGCAGTACATTGATTCCCATATGAGGAGTAGTATGCAGCGCATTCGGAAAGTATTCAGACCCCTTGACTTTTTCCACATTTTGTTACGTTACAGCCTTATTCTGAAATTGATTAAATTGTTTTTCCCCCCCTCATCAATCTACACACAATACCCCATAATGACAAAGCAAAAACAGGTTTGTAGACATTAATGCATATAAAAAAAATGAAATATCACATTTACATAAGTATTCAGACCCTTTACTCAGTACTTTGTTGAAGCACCTTTGGCAGCGATTACAGCCTCGAGTCTTCTTGGGTATGACGCTACAAGCTTGACACACCTGTATTTGGGGAGTTTCTCCCATTCTTCTCTGCAGATCCTCTCAAGCTCTGTCAGGTTGGATGGGGAGCGTCGCTGCACAGCTATTTTCAGGTCTCTCCAGAGATGTTCGATTAAGTTTAAGTCCGGGCTCTGGCTGGGCCACTCAAGGACATTCAGAGACTTGTCCCAAAGCCACTCCTGCGTTGTCTTGGCTGTGTGCTTAGGGTCGTTGTCCTGCTGGAAGGTGAACCTTCGCCTCGGTCGGAGGTCATGAGAACAAGTTTTCATCAAGGATCTCTCTGTACTTTGTTCTGTTCATCTTTGCCTCGATCCTGACTAGTCTCCCAGTCCCTGCCGCTGAAAAACATCCCCACAGCATGATGCTGCCACCACCATGCTTCACCGTAAGGATGGTGCCAGGTTTCTTCCAGACGTGACACTTGGCATTCAGGCCAAAGGATTCAATCTTAGTTTCATCAGACCAGAGAATCTTGTTTCTCATGGTCTGAGAGTCTTTAGGTGCCTTTTGGCAAACTCCAAGCGGCCTGTCATGTGCCTTTTACGAAGGAGTGGCTTCCGTCTGGCCACTCTACCATAAAGGCCTGATTTGGTGTAGTGCTGCAGAGATGGTTGTCCTTCTGGAAGGTTCTCCCATCTCCACAGAGGAACTCGCCTCCCTGACCAAGGTCCTTCTCCCCCGATTGCTCAGTTTGGCTGGGCGGCCAGCTCTAGGAAGAGTCTTGGTGGTTCCAAACTTCTTCCTTTTAAGAATGGAGGCCACTGTGTTCTTGGGGACCTTCAATGCTGCAGAAATGTTTTGATACCCTTCCCCAGATCTGTGCCTCGACACAATCCGGTCTCTGAGCTCTACGGACAATTTCCTTTGACCTCATGGCTTGGTTTTTGTTCTGACATGCACTGTCAACTGTGGGACCTTATATAGACAGGTGTGTGCCTTTCCAAATTGACCACAGGTGGACTCCAATCAAGTTGTAGAAACATCTCAAGGATGATCGATGGAAACAGGATGCAGCTGAGCTCAATTTCGAGTCTCATAGCAAAGGGTCTGAATACTTATGTAAAGAAGTTTTGTATTTTTGTATTTTTGCAAAAATGTCTAAACCTGTTTTCGCTTCGTCATTATGGGATATTGTGTGTAGATTGGACTACACACCTGTCCAAATCTGCCATTTTCAACCCATATACCAGTGTAAAGAGCTACTGATCTGCTTAACGTGGACAGATTTGGGGCAGTAAACCCTCTCGCTTCACCTCTTCCTCTGTCGCCACTCACTCCTGAGATCCAGCCTTTCTCTAATGGGAGGGCAGAGAATGAGGCGGTAGGGCCGTACCATTATAAATTCTATGGATGTGATATCTAGTTTTAGACATCCAAGAGTGTCCCCCCCAAAAAATAATCATGTCTTACAACGTATTCAAATATACATAACTTATCACTCTGATCTTAAAAGCGCGTCTTGGCATAAATTATATAAAAACTATATTGTATTTTTGGGACTGGTGGCAATAATTTAGCAGCGGCAGGGCTGACCCCGTGTGTCTGTCAGAACCATTCCCAACACAGTTGTTAATTTATCATGAATTAAATAAGACCAGGCGTATAATCATTAGTCCAGACGGTTGCAAACGGTTGTATTTTTGAAACAAAAACTAGAGTTTCTATTGGACAAATCCAGGTAGGTGCCCTCCCAGTTGTTCTGTTTTTTTTTTTTTCCGTTTGACCCCTAATGAATACACCCAAGATGTTCCTTGTTTAGGCCAGTCAGTCGTGAGCTTCCGGCTCAGGGCAGAGTCGCTGTGCTGTGGCGTGTGAGACGGTCATGAATGTAAATGGCCTACTCTGTGTATTTTCGAGGGGGTTGGTGTGATTCGTCTGGGAAGGTTTTTCATATTGGTCTAAGTTCATAGCGTAGGCTGTTTGGTAGCTGGTATGGTAGATAAATAGCTAGGTCATAAGTGTTCCTTCAGGGGGTGGACCATGTTGTCTTAGAACGGTCCTAATGGATTATTCCTTTTTATTTTTTGTGTGGAAGCTGTTTTCTGACGGTGTACAATAGTTTCATCCAGCAGCATACTGTATTCCGCAATGTACTTGGCCTTGATTTGCTAGACAAAGGAAATGTTTTCTGTTCTCCAAAACAACACCAAGGTTGAGTTTTTAGTTTGATGCTCTTGTTTGGCCTCTTTCAGTTCCAGAGTTAGCCTGCATTTTCACCAACTGTCTCGGGCCTAAACTGTACAATGGGTCCGAGATGTCTTGTTTGTGCTACAAGGCTAGGTGGAGAATTTCTGCTGCAAAAAGGGAAATGTAGAAAACATGTTTTCAAAAGTAGGCTACAATATGAATGCAACTCGGAATTCAAAGATGCTGCATCCGGGCCTACTTTTCAGCTGGTTGTTCTATGGCTAGCTAGTTATAAAATAAAATAAAACTTTAAAAAAGCGCTATTCAGGGAAGCTTTTACATATTCCAAAGCAAAGGATAGTAAAGTTGCACTGAACACTGTTTCTCTGCCAAAAGCTATTTCTATTAGTTGAGCAGTGTGTGTGTGAGGGTTTACTCCGAGCGTGTTGAAAAGGATAGAGTAGCCTCTTCCACAGGAGCCATGTGTTCTTACTAAATCAAGGCAACCTGACCTCTCTGAAGCAGGCTGCACCATTAGGTCAGGTCAGCTGGTGGAAACAAACCAACTAATCCAACTCCTATGATCAATCACTTTCACTGTACGGCGACTCAACCAACCAGGACTTGGAGTCCACCTCTACCCCTGGCTCCTATTGGCAAGGGCTTTGCCAGGGAGGAGGGGCTTATGGCCAGCTCCAGACTGTGATTGGCTATCACCACTCGTTGTCAGTCACTCCATATTGTCCTAAAGCAGTGGTCAACCGCTCAGATAAAACGGTTGTGTAGGAATGAGATTTGTGTAGTAGGCCTAATACATTATCACAGCATATTGGCTATATGCCTGGCCTGACAATATTGTTAGTCTCAGACCGTATTATATTAAAATTCCAGCTTTTTATTTTTTTTACTGTACTGATGGTACACGCATCTGATGGTCATGGTGCTTTCAATACGAGGTCAAATCATGACGTCAAATCATGACGTCAGTGATCTTCAGGTTGGAGAGTCGAAACTCTAGAAAGATGGCCGCTACATTTGAGCGGAGGGAGGGAGAGAGCAGGTCCCTGCTCTCTCCTTCCTTTCCTCTGGTGAGACTGACCAGAGAGAGGGGACACCGTCTTCCACCTGATGGTGAAATGCGAGTCGCACCGCATCTGCCTCATGAACAAATTCATATTGTTCCTATGACCAGAGAAAGTGAAATATTCCTCGATATTAAAATAGACACGACAAGCTGCTAATAATAATAATTAAAATGCAGGGCTGTCGATACACATGGCTACTCATTCATTGCAGCTGCAGGGCGAGTGGAAGTAGGGAGAAGTGCATCTTTTTGTTTTGTAATACTGTTGAATAAAAACAGTGTTGACAGTGCTGAATAAACTTGGAAATGACTCATAAAAACAGCAGCTCTTTGCTGTATTCTTTGACAGTCTCTCTCTGGTCATGGTTGTAAAAGTTATGATATCTCACGTATGCTAGTATCAAACTTTGCTGTGGAAGCTGTAGGCATGGTGATTTGAGCTATCCAATTGGCCAGCGCAGTGGGCACACTTGATTTAGCCAGAGATCTCCCGGTCCGCCGGGTAGACTGAGTTTGTATTTTCAGACAAATGAAATGTTTGAAAATGGGAACACTTTGCCTACCTGGAGCGCAGGGCTTCAGAATCAAGTGCACCTACCACCAACAGGGCTTCTGAATCAAGTGCGCCTACCGCCAACGGGGCTTCTGAATCAAGTGCGCCTACCGCCAATGGGGCTTCTGAATCAAGTGCGCCTACCGCCAACGGGGCTTCTGAATCAAGTGCGCCTACCGCCAACGGGGCTTCTGAATCAAGTGCACCTACCACCAACAGGGCTTCTGAATCAAGTGCACCTACCACCAACAGGGCTTCTGAATCAAGTGCACCTACCACCAACAGCGCTTCTGAATCAAGTGCACCTACCACCAACAGGGCTTCCTAAATCAAGTGCACCTACCGCCAACAGGGCTTCTGAACCAAGTCCACCTACCACCAACAGGGCTTCTGAACCAAGTCCACCTACCACCAACAGGGCTTCTGAACCAAGTCCACCTACCACCAACAGGGCTTCTGAATCAAGTGCACCTACCACCAACAGGGCTTCTGAACCAAGTCCACCTACCACCAACAGGCCTTCTGAATCAAGTGCACCTACCACCAACAGGGCTTCTGAACCAAGTCCACCTACCACCAACAGGGCTTCTGAACCAAGTGCACCTACCACCAACAGGCCTTCTGAACCAAGTGCACCTACCTCCAACAGGGCTTCTGAACCAAGTCCACCTACCACCAACAGGCCTTCTGAATCAAGTGCACCTACCACCAACAGGGCTTCTGAATCAAGTGCACCTACCACCAACAGGGCTTCTGAATCAAGTGCACCTACCACCAACAGGGCTTCTTAACCAAGTCCACCTACCACCAACAGGGCTTCTGAACCAAGTGCACCTACCACCAACAGGCCTTCTGAACCAAGTGCACCTACCTCCAACAGGGCTTCTGAACCAAGTCCACCTACCACCAACAGGGCTTCTGAACCAAGTGCACCTACCACCAACAGGCCTTCTGAATCAAGTGCACCTACCACCAACAGGCCTTCTGAATCAAGTGCACCTACCACCAACAGGGCTTCTGAATCAAGTGCACCTACCACCAACAGGGCTTCTGAACCAAGTGCACCTACCACCAACAGGCCTTCTGAATCAAGTGCACCTACCACCAACAGGGCTTCTTAACCAAGTCCACCTACCACCAACAGGGCTTTTGAACCAAGTGCACCTACCACCAACAGGCCTTCTGAACCAAGTGCACCTACCACCAACAGGCCTTCTGAACCAAGTGCACCTACCTCCAACAGGGCTTCTGAACCAAGTCCACCTACCACCAACAGGGCTTCTGAACCAAGTCCACCTACCACCAACAGGGCTTCTGAACCAAGTGCACCTACCACCAACAGGCCTTCTGAATCAAGTGCACCTACCACCAACAGGCCTTCTGAATCAAGTGCACCTACCACCAACAGGGCTTCTGAACCAAGTCCACCTACCACCAACAGGCCTTCTGAATCAAGTCCACCTACCACCAACAGGGCTTCTGAACCAAGTCCACCTACCACCAACAGGGCTTCTGAACCAAGTCCACCTACCACCAACAGGGCTTCTGAACCAAGTCCACCTACCACCAACAGGGCTTCTGAACAAAGTCCACCTACCACCAACAGGGCTTCTGAACCAAGTCCACCTACCACCAACAGGGCTTCTGAACCAAGTCCACCTACCACCAACAGGGCTTCTGAACCAAGTCCACCTACCACCAACAGGGCTTCCTGAACCAAGTCCACCTACCACCAACAGGGCTTCCTGAACCAAGTCCACCTACCACCAACAGGGCTTCCTGAACCAAGTCCACCTACCACCAACAGGGCTTCCTGAACCAAGTCCACCTACCACCAACAGGGCTTCTGAACCAAGTCCACCTACCACCAACAGGGCTTCTGAACCAAGTCCACCTACCACCAACAGGGCTTCTGAACCAACAGCGCAACACAAATAATAATAAAAGGAGCACAAGCCTTTATCATCGGCTTTCCTCCAGGAATGTTTGGTGATCGACTAGGAATGCCTTGAAGATCGACCGGTTGATCGCTATGCGCAGCGGTCTAAGGCACTGCATCTCAGCGGTCTAAGGCACTGCATCTCAGCGGTCTAAGGCACTGCATCTCAGCGGTCTAAGGCACTGCATCTCAGCGGTCTAAGGCACTGCATCTCAGCGGTCTAAGGCACTGCATCTCAGTGCTTGAGACGTCACTTCAGACCCCCTGGTTCGATTCCAGGCTGTATCACAACCGGCCGTGATTGGGAGTCCCATAGGGCGGCGCACAATTGGCCCAGCGTCGTCCGGGTTTGGCCGGTGTAGGCCGTCATTGTAAATAAGAATTTGTTCTTAACTGACTTGCCTAGTTAAATAAAGGTTAAATAAAATAAAAATAAACAAATGGAACGGTTGGTGACCACTGTCCTAAACCCTTTCCTCTTTTCTTCCCCGTCTACAGGTGACTAACAGCATGTTTAGTGCTACAAGAAAGAAGTTTGTAGAGGGGGTGGAGAGTGACTACCCTGATGAGAGTATGTATTACGGCCAGACATCCATGTTCCCGCATCCATCAGACAAAGACGTAAGTGATGCTACCAGCATGTTACAACCTTTGACCCCATTCCTGACCCCCCCCCCCCCTACTACTGTGAGGTGGCTGATTCGTCAGTTGTCTCTCACTCAGTAAAACCCATAGAGGTCCTATCAAGACTACTTGGCTCTCTATGGGCCTGGAGTGATGTGGAGATATTGTCAATAAACATTTGTTTGTCCCCCCCCCACCCCCCTTCTGTGAAGTGGGGTGAAAGGCCTGTCCAGGTTTTCCGTATTTGGCTTCATTACAGTCATCTAAGCTAATGTTTCTGTTGCTATGGCAAAGCTGATCTTCTGCTCTTTCAGCGTTGCCTCAGTAACATGCTGACCGCACCGCTTGTGCGTCCGCCATCGCGTGCATGTTGATTTTCTCCACCCACACCAGACGCGATCAGGACACGCAGGGTGACGTATCAAAATGAACTCTGAACCAACTATATTAATTTGGGGACAGGTCGAAAAGCATTAAAAATGTATGGCAATTTAGCTAGCTAGCTAGCTTGCTGTTTCTAGCTAATTTGTCCTGGGATATAAACATTGGGTTGCTATTTTACCTGAAATGCACAAGGTCCTCTACTCCGACAATTCATCCACAGATAAAAAGTTAGTTTCTAGTCATCTCTCCTCCAGGCTTCTTCTTCTTTGGACTTCATATGTTGGTTGGCAACCTACTTTAAGGTGCATTACCACCACCAACTGGACTGGAGTGTGGACCTCAGTTCATCTTTCAATCACCCGCGTGGGTATATGCTCCTAAAAACCAATGAGGAGATGGGAGAGGCGGGACTTGCAGCACGTCAAGTGTCACAGATGTTAGCGCCTGGCTACGCAGACGCGCGCGAGCAGTTTGGATTAAATGGTTGAATAAAATGTGTGTACGGTACATTTATTTAGCAACGCTCGTGCCCCACGACGCGGGTGGTGTGGTCAGCATGTAACTGTCTGGTTGTGTGGTTAACAGTGAAGTGGACATGACTCATTCACACTTAGTCACAGGTAATACACATTTTGACATTAGTACATCTAACAATGGATCTCTACAAGATGAACACTGATCTGAATCCTGTGCTTGCTATGTGACTGACCACGTGAGAAGGCTTAAATCTAACCTGGTCTATCTAGACAGGGTATCTATAGAGAAGGCTGACATCTAACCTGGTTCATCTAGACAGGATATCTATAGAGAAGGCTGACATCGAACCTGGTCTATCTAGACAGGGTATCTATAGAGAAGGCTGACATGTAACCTGGTTCATCTAGACAGGATATCTATAGAGAAGGCTGACATCTAACCTGGTCTATCTAGACAGTATAGAGAAGAGCAGAACAAGCCATTCATAGCCCAGGTCTGAGTTCAATAGAGCCTTCACTCTGCCTGCATCCCAAATGGCACCCTATTCCCTATACAGTGCACTACTTTTGACCAGGGCTCATATTAATGGGGAGTATGGAATTTAGGGGATATGGAGCCATTTGGGACACATCCTCTGCCTGGGACCCCATCTGTTTGTTAATCAGAGGCCACATCAGAGCCGTTGGCTCCCAGCGGGGTTGAGCCGACACCGCCTCTTGTCTGCTTTCTGGCCCCAAATACCCAGGCAGGCCACCTTGATCTGGAGCCTCAACACTTCCCAGCTTGCCTTCAATTCTCTGGGAACGGGGGGAATAAAATCAGGGCTGTATCCCAAGTGGGACCCTATTCCCTAGGCAGTGCACTAGCATGCGGGCCCTGGTCAAAAGTAGGGCGTTTTATATAGTAAATAGATTGGCTTTTCAGATGCTGCCCAGGACGACCCTTGTTGGTTAGTTGACACACTTGTGTGTGGGAAGGAACAATGGACCTACAGTGCTCTGTGGGACCAGAGGCAGGGCAGACAGCCAGGGACTCCAAACCCTCAGTAAACAAACATGTCAGTGTGTTATGATCATCTCAGAAGGTTGCTTCACTGAGGGCTTCCCCTCCAGCTTGTTACAGTCACATAGACGGACAGACATTCAGACATACAGGAGTCAGGAGAAAGCTCCGAAAATATGCTGAGGAGAGACCTTCTCAAGTCTTACCCCCCGATTCCTCCGGTCCTCTCTCCTGGCCAGGGGGAGCCTCAGATCTCCTCCTCCAATTCTGTTTGATAAGTAGCAAGGACAGAGGAATCACGATCCTTGAGTCTGAGCACCCGTCATCATGTTCCCAGTCCCACAACAACAGATGTTTTGTTATCAGTTGTGCCCACTGCTCCAAGGCTGCGATCCCTCTGAGAAGAACAGACTGAACCTAACTCTGTGGGAGGCAGAGGAATGCCTTTCTTCTCTGTCCATAGAGCTAGGCCCCTACACATGACATAGTACATCCACAAAGACCACACTGTGGGTGAGGGGACAATCGTGACAGCGGTCAAGCATGAACACAACTACTGATGGTGGGGGCGTTTGGTTTGTATTGAGTCCCCATGCTACTGATGGGCGTTTGGTTTGTATTGAGTCCCCATGCTACTGATGGTGGGGGCGTTTGGTTTGTATTGAGTCCTCATGCTACTGATGGTGGGGGCGTTTGGTTTGTATTGAGTCCCCATGCTACTGATGGTGGGGGCGTTTGGTTTGTATTGAGTCCCCATGCTACTGATGGGCGTTTGGTTTGTATTGAGTCCCCATGCTACTGATGGTGTGGGCGTTTGGTTTGTATTGAGTCCCCATGCTACTGATGGGCGTTTGGTTTGTATTGAGTCCCCATGCTACTGATGGGCGTTTGGTTTGTATTGAGTCCCCATGCTACTGATGGGCGTTTGGTTTGTATTGAGTCCCCATGCTACTGATGGTGGGGGCGTTTGGTTTGTATTGAGTCCCCATGCTACTGATGGGCGTTTGGTTTGTATTGAGTCCCCATGCTACTGATGGGCGTTTGGTTTGTATTGAGTCCCCATGCTACTGATGGGCGTTTGGTTTGTATTGAGTCCCCATGCTACTGATGGTGTGGGCGTTTGGTTTGTATTGAGTCCCCATGCTACTGATGGTGGGGGCGTTTGGTTTGTATTGAGTCCCCATGCTACTGATGGGCGTTTGGTTTGTATTGAGTCCCCATGCTACTGATGGGCGTTTGGTTTGTATTGAGTCCCCATGCTACTGATGGTGGGGGCGTTTGGTTTGTATTGAGTCCCCATGCTACTGATGGTGGGGGCGTTTGGTTTGTATTGAGTCCTCATGCTACTGATGGGCGTTTGGTTTGTATTTAGTCCCCATGCTACTGATGGTGGGGGCGTTTGGTTTGTATTGAGTCCTCATGCTACTGATGGGCGTTTGGTTTGTATTTAGTCCCCATGCTACTGATGGTGGGGGCGTTTGGTTTGTATTGAGTCCCCATGCTACTGATGGTATGGGCGTTTGGTTTGTATTGAGTCCCCATGCTACTGATGGTGGGGGTGTTTGGTTTGTATTGAGTCCCCATGCTACTGATGGTGGGGGCGTTTGGTTTGTATTGAGTCCTCATGCTACTGATGGTGGGGGCGTTTGGTTTGTATTGAGTCCCCATGCTACTGATGGTGTGGGCGTTTGGTTTGTATTGAGTCCCCATGCTACTGATGGGCGTTTGGTTTGTATTGAGTCCCCATGCTACTGATGGTGGGGGCGTTTGGTTTGTATTGAGTCATCATGCTACTGATGGTGGGGGCGTTTGGTTTGTATTGAGTCCCCATGCTACTGATGGGCGTTTGGTTTGTATTGAGTCCTCATGCTACTGATGGTGTGGGCGTTTGGTTTGTATTGAGTCCCCATGCTACTGATGGTGGGGGCGTTTGGTTTGTATTGAGTCCCCATGCTACTGATGGTGGGGGCGTTTGGTTTGTATTGAGTCCTCATGCTACTGACGGGCGTTTGGTTTGTATTGAGTCCCCATGCTACTGATGGTGGGGGCGTTTGGTTTGTATTGAGTCCCCATGCTACTGATGGGCGTTTGGTTTGTATTGAGTCCCCATGCTACTGATGGGCGTTTGGTTTGTATTGAGTCCCCATGCTACTGATGGTGTGGGCGTTTGGTTTGTATTGAGTCCCCATGCTACTGATGGGCGTTTGGTTTGTATTGAGTCCCCATGCTACTGATGGGCGTTTGGTTTGTATTGAGTCCCCATGCTACTGATGGGCGTTTGGTTTGTATTGAGTCCCCATGCTACTGATGGGCGTTTGGTTTGTATTGAGTCCCCATGCTACTGATGGTGGGGGCGTTTGGTTTGTATTGAGTCCCCATGCTACTGATGGGCGTTTGGTTTGTATTGAGTCCCCATGCTACTGATGGGCGTTTGGTTTGTATTGAGTCCCCATGCTACTGATGGTGTGGGTGTTTGGTTTGTATTGAGTCCTCATGCTACTGACGGGCGTTTGGTTTGTATTGAGTCCCCATGCTACTGATGGTGGGGGTGTTTGGTTTGTATTGAGTCCCCATGCTACTGATGGTGGGGGCGTTTGGTTTGTATTGAGTCCCCATGCTACTGATGGGCGTTTGGTTTGTATTGAGTCCCCATGCTACTGATGGGCGTTTGGTTTGTATTGAGTCCCCATGCTACTGATGGTGGGGGCGTTTGGTTTGTATTGAGTCCCCATGCTACTGACGGTGGGGGCGTTTGGTTTGTATTGAGTCCCCATGCTACTGATGGTGGGGGCGTTTGGTTTGTATTGAGTCCCCATGCTACTGATGGGCGTTTGGTTTGTATTGAGTCCCCATGCTTTACCATAGGCACCATAATAATGGAGGCTAACGTCCATATAAGGGCTTCTTATATCAGCCAGTAACATATATTAAAGGGTTTATCACCCACACACAGTCTGTGCTCTGAGGAACTTCTGGTGGTTCAAGGCTCACAGCCCTCTTGCCCAGAGGAAAAACGGGTACCTCACCTCTCTCCTCTGGCTCATCTGTCAGAGAAAAGGTATTAAACCCCTAGAGAGAGAGAGAGGGCGTCATCATCTGGCCTGAAGACAGACATGTCTGATAAATAGCTTCAGGTAAGCAGATACACCTTCGATGGGTACCTCGACTATCTCTGCACAAGGAGCTTCTTAGCAGAGCAGTAGTGAAGCTTGGAAGGGACTCTGAGATCTAAAGGATCAGCAGCTCAACTCCACTCTGCTGATGTGTTTGATAGAAATACTGGATATAACCTCAACACTGGAAGCACCTGTCATTAGATGAATACTGAGGACAAAGAGAACGGATCATCATCATCATCATCATAATATATGACATTTAGCAGACGCCTTTATCCAAAGCGACTTAGTCATGACTGCGTACACGTTAACGTACGGGTGGTCCCGGGAATCGAATCCTCAAAGACGTGCAGCTCAGCTCGGGCTACGTTCTGTACCTTCGGACCAGTAAAGTGAGTAGTATACACACTGGTAGAAAGGATAGCAAGAGAGTCTGACCACAGCCTCAGGAGCAGGTCAAGTCCTGTCCAGCCCAGAAACTTCCCTCAGAGCAGCACATTCCTGAGGTAGTGGACCGTGCTGATGGAATGTGACGCCAGCCTGATCTGTGTTCTATAGGTGGGACAGGAGTCCGCCAGCCTGATCTGTGTTCTATAGGTGGGACAGGAGTCTGCTAGCCTGATCTGTGTTCTATAGGTGGGACAGGAGTCCGCCAGCCTGCCCTGTGTTCTATAGGTGGGACAGGAGTCCGCCAGCCTGATCTGTGTTCTATAGGTGGGACAGGAGTCCGCCAGCCTGATCTGTGTTCTATAGGTGGGACAGGAGTCCGCCAGCCTGCCCTGTGTTCTATAGGTGGGACAGGAGTCCGCCAGCCTGATCTGTGTTCTATAGGTGGGACAGGAGGCCGCCAGCCTGTCCTGTGTTCTATAGATGGGACAGGAGTCCGCCAGCCTGCCCTGTGTTCTATAGGTGGGACAGGAGTCCGCCAGCCTGCCCTGGGTTCTATAGGTGGGACAGGAGTCCGCCAGCCTGCCCTGGGTTCTATAGGTGGGACAGGAGTCCGCCAGCCTGATCTGTGTTCTATAGGTGGGACAGGAGTCCGCCAGCCTGCCCTGTGTTCTATAGGTGGGACAGGAGTCCGCCAGCCTGCCCTGTGTTCTATAGGTGGGACAGGAGTCTGCTAGCCTGATCTGTGTTCTATAGGTGGGACAGGAGTCTGCCAGCCTGTCCTGTGTTCTATAGGTGGGACAGGAGTCCGCCAGCCTGTCCTGTGTTCTATAGGTGGGACAGGAGTCCGCCAGCCTGCCCTGTGTTCTATAGGTGGGACAGGAGTCCGCCAGCCTGCCCTGTGTTCTATAGGTGGGACAGGAGTCCGCCAGCCTGATCTGTGTTCTATAGGTGGGACAGGAGTCCGCCAGCCTGCCCTGTGTTCTATAGGTGGGACAGGAGTCCGCCAGCCTGATCTGTGTTCTATAGGTGGGACAGGAGTCCGCCAGCCTGATCTGTGTTCTATAGGTGGGACAGGAGTCCGCCAGCCTGCCCTGTGTTCTATAGGTGGGACAGGAGTCCGCCAGCCTGATCTGTGTTCTATAGGTGGGACAGGAGTCCGCCAGCCTGCCCTGTGTTCTATAGGTGGGACAGGAGTCCGCCAGCCTGCCCTGTGTTCTATGGGTGGGACAGGAGGCCGCCAGCCTGATCTGTGTTCTATAGGTGGGACAGGAGTCCGCCAGCCTGATCTGTGTTCTATAGGTGGGACAGGAGGCCGCCAGCCTGCCCTGTGTTCTATAGGTGGGACAGGAGTCCGCCAGCCTGCCCTGTGTTCTATAGGTGGGACAGGAGTCCGCCAGCCTGCCCTGTGTTCTATAGGTGGGACAGGAGTCCGCCAGCCTGATCTGTGTTCTATAGGTGGGAGAGGAGTCCGCCAGCCTGCCCTGTGTTCTATAGGTGGGACAGGAGTCCGCCAGCCTGTCCTGTGTTCTATAGGTGGGACAGGAGTCCGCCAGCCTGCCCTGTGTTCTATAGGTGGGACAGGAGTCCGCCAGCCTGATCTGTGTTCTATAGGTGGGACAGGAGTCTGCCAGCCTGTCCTGTGTTCTATAGGTGGGACAGGAGTCCGCCAGCCTGCCCTGTGTTCTATAGGTGGGACAGGAGTCCGCCAGCCTGATCTGTGTTCTATAGGTGGGACAGGAGTCCGCCAGCCTGCCCTGTGTTCTATAGGTGGGACAGGAGTCCGCCAGCCTGCCCTGTGTTCTATAGGTGGGACAGGAGGCCGCCAGCCTGTCCTGTGTTCTATAGGTGGGACAGGAGTCCGCCAGCCTGCCCTGTGTTCTATAGGTGGGACAGGAGTCCGCCAGCCTGCCCTGTGTTCTATAGGTGGGACAGGAGTCCGCCAGCCTGATCTGTGTTCTATAGGTGGGACAGGAGTCCGCCAGCCTGCCCTGTGTTCTATAGGTGGGACAGGAGTCCGCCAGCCTGATCTGTGTTCTATAGGTGGGACAGGAGTCCGCCAGCCTGCCCTGTGTTCTATAGGTGGGACAGGAGTCCGCCAGCCTGTCCTGTGTTCTATAGGTGGGACAGGAGTCCGCCAGCCTGCCCTGTGTTCTATAGGTGGGACAGGAGTCCGCCAGCCTGCCCTGTGTTCTATAGGTGGGACAGGAGTCCGCCAGCCTGATCTGTGTTCTATAGGTGGGACAGGAGTCTGCCAGCCTGTCCTGTGTTCTATAGGTGGGACAGGAGTCCGCCAGCCTGCCCTGTGTTCTATAGGTGGGACAGGAGTCCGCCAGCCTGATCTGTGTTCTATAGGTGGGACAGGAGTCCGCCAGCCTGCCCTGTGTTCTATAGGTGGGACAGGAGTCCGCCAGCCTGCCCTGTGTTCTATAGGTGGGACAGGAGGCCGCCAGCCTGTCCTGTGTTCTATAGGTGGGACAGGAGTCCGCCAGCCTGCCCTGTGTTCTATAGGTGGGACAGGAGTCCGCCAGCCTGCCCTGTGTTCTATAGGTGGGACAGGAGTCCGCCAGCCTGATCTGTGTTCTATAGGTGGGACAGGAGTCCGCCAGCCTGCCCTGTGTTCTATAGGTGGGACAGGAGTCCGCCAGCCTGATCTGTGTTCTATAGGTGGGACAGGAGTCCGCCAGCCTGCCCTGTGTTCTATAGGTGGGACAGGAGTCCGCCAGCCTGATCTGTGTTCTATAGGTGGGACAGGAGTCCGCCAGCCTGATCTGTGTTCTATAGGTGGGACAGGAGTCCGCCAGCCTGCCCTGTGTTCTATAGGTGGGACAGGAGTCCGCCAGCCTGATCTGTGTTCTATAGGTGGGACAGGAGTCCGCCAGCCTGCCCTGTGTTCTATAGGTGGGACAGGAGTCCGCCAGCCTGATCTGTGTTCTATAGGTGGGACAGGAGTCCAGAGAATCTCAGAGTTCCAGACGGTGTTTGTCTTGGGTTGAATTAGCTGGTAGTAGGGCTAGGTTTAGTCCAACTTCTAGTAGTCTGCTGTGCCATATTGCTTCGAGTCAGAGTATGGATTTGTCTCCCCTATAAAATAGATTTTATTATCTCAATAATGTCCACTCATCACACATTTGGTTTATTCTTTTTTACGCCGTTGTGTTCTGTGCTAAAGATATTCTCTCTCACAGTGGGGTATAATTCACACCTGGCCTTCACCTCATTTGCAGCTTTCAGGTGACATACAGTTAAGGAAATGGCACCTGTTAATGTGATTTCTTTTTCAGACAGTTTCATGTATCTCAACACTGTTTTCCTTGTTCCCTTTTAGAATGCACCAGAGGACTAAGCACTGTGATCACATGATGAACTGGCAGGCTTGTCTCATTTAGAATGTACCAGAGGACTAAGCACTGTGATCACATGATGAACTGGCAGGCTTGTCTCATTTAGAATGTACTGGAGGACTAAGCACTGTGATCACATGATGAACTGGCAGGCTTGTCTCATTTAGAATGTACCAGAGGACTAAGCACTGTGATCACATGATGAACTGGCAGGCTTGTCTCATTTAGAATGTACCAGAGGACTAAGCACTGTGATCACATGATGAACTGGCAGGCTTGTCTCATTTAGAATGTACCAGATGACTAAGCACTGTGATCACATGATGAACTGGCAGGCTTGTCTCATTTAGAATGCACCAGAGGACTAAGCACTGTGATCACATGATGAACTGGCAGGCTTGTCTCATTTAGAATGTACCGGAGGACTAAGCACTGTGATCACATGATGAACTGGCAGGCTTGTCTCATTTAGAATGCACTAGAGGACTAAGCACTGTGATCACATGATGAACTGGCAGGCTTGTCTCATTTTCAGATTAAAAGCAACAACAAAAAAGTAGTAGTGAAACAGTTTGTGTAAAGCTCCATAATTTGGGAAACTAAACATTTAATCTTTGGTGTTACTTTGAGCTTTCTCTGCTCCTGAAGTCTGTTGCTTTTCCTTATAACTGATGACAGCCAACCATAACCATACGGTATACAGCTTTTCCTTATAACTGATGACAGCCAACCATAACCATAGGGTATATAGTAATAATAATAATAATATGCCATTTAGCAGACACTTTTATCCAAAGCGACTTACAGTCATGTGTGCATACATTCTTACGTATGGGTGGTCCCGGGGATCGAACCCACTACCCTGGTGTTACAAGCGCCGTACAGCTTTACCTTATGACTGATGACAGTCAACCATACAGTATACACTGAACAAAAATATAAAAGCAACATGCAACAATTTCCAAGATTGTCCTGACTTACAATTCATATAAGGAAATCAGTCAATTGAAATAAATTAATTAGGCCCTAATCTATGGATTTCACATGACTAGGAATACAGATATTAATCTGTTGGTCACAGATACCTTAAAAAAAAGTTAGGGGCGTGGATCAGAAAACCAGTCAGTATTTGGTGTGACCAGCATTTTCCCCATGAAGCGCAACACTGCATACAGTTGATCAGGCTGTTTTATTGTGGCCTGTAAAATGTTGTTCCACTCCTCTTCAATGGCTGTGTGAAGTTGCTGGATATCGGCGGGAACTGGAACACGCTGTCGTAAATGTCGATCCAGAGCATCCCAAACATGCTCAATGGGTGACATGTCTGGTGAGTATGCAGGCCATGGAAGGACTGGGACATTTTCAGCTTCCAGGAATTGTGTACAGGTCCTTGCGACATGGGGCCGTGCATTATCATGCTGAAACATGAGGTGATGGTGGCGGATTAATGGCACGACAATGGGCCTCAGGATCTCGTCACGTTGTTCGTTGTCCGTAGCTTATGCCTGCCCATACCATAACCCCACCACCACCATGACGCACTCTGTTCACAGCGTTGACATCAGCAAACCGCTCGCACACACGATGCCATAAACGCAGTCTTCCATCTGCCTGGTACAGTTGAAACCGGGATTCATCCGTGAAGAGCACACTTCTCCTGTGTGCCAGTGGCCATCGCAGGTGAGCATTTGCCCACGAAGTCGGTTACGACGCCGAACTGCAGTCAGGCCAAGACCCTGGTGAGGATGACGAGCACGCAGATGAGCTTCCCTGAGACGGTTTCTGACAGTTTGAGCATAAATTATTCAGTTGTGTAAACCTACAGTTTCATCAGCTGTCCGGGTGGCTGGTCTCGGATGATCCCGCTGGTGAAAAAGACAGATGTGGAGGTCCTGGACTGGCATGGTTAAACATGGTCTGCGGTTGTGAGGCCGGTTGGACATACTGCCAAATTCTCTAAATCGTAGTTGGAGGAGGCACATGGTAGAGAAATGAGCATTCAATTCTCTGGCAGCAGCTCTGGTGGACATTTCTGCAGTCAGCATTCCAATTGCGCGCTCCCTCAACTTGAGACATCTGTGGCATTGTGTTGTGTGACACAACTGCACATTTTAATGGCCTTGTATTGTCCCCAGCACAAGTAGCACCTGTGTAATGATCATGCTGTTTAATCAACTTCTTGATATGCCACACCTGTCAGGTGGATGGATTATCTTGGCAAAGGAGAAATGCTCACTAACAGAGATGTAAACACATTTCTTTTAAATTTGAGCGAAATATGCTTTTTTGTGCTTATGGAAAATTTCTGTGGTTCTTTTATTTCAGCTCATGAAACATGGGACCAACACTTTACGTGTTGCGTTTTATATTTTTGTTTAGTGTATGTTTTCTTGTGGTCCTCTGTAGCTCAGCTGGTAGAGCACGGCGCTTGTAACGCCAAGGTAGTGGGTTCGATCCCCGGGACCACCCATACACAAAAAAAAAAAAATGTATGCACGCATGACTGTAAGTCGCTTTGGATTAAAGCGTCTGCTAAATGGCATATTATTATTATTATTATTATTATTATTATTATTTTATTATTATTATTTATTATTATTATTATTATTATAACGAGAAAAAAATGTGCACACGTGTGACTCTCATAAAGGGGGCGTGTCTGTAGCGCGGGACTTCTCTTCTCCTACTTTGGGGAAATAGCTCTGTAGTCCTGCAGGTCCGTCCAACTGTAGTCAGCGCAACACAGGGTGCATTGGCCAATTCATTGACAACTTCAGCTTTAGCTTGCTTATATAGAGCGGGTACTGCCTGTTTGCTGAAATGAGTGCGACAGGGCGAAGTTCGTAACGTTGCTCGAGCACTTTCACAAGGCGCTGAATTCCCTTATTCTTCTCAACCACCGAGAATGAGCGCGTATCCGCGGCTATAAACATACCTACCGCTCTTGTCATTTATTTGGCCCGGTCAGAATCAACTGCTTGAATACCGAGGGGAGATTAAGAAAAAATAAAAAAAAAACAATGCATTTGTCTTGCTCTGGTAGTAGGAGTACTGGGTGATGTCGGAGTAAATGTGTCAATATGTTTGTGTTGGCAGCTGCAATAGGCTATTCATGTTGAGAACTCTGTCTGTCCATCGCCGGTGTAATCTACTGGGAAGCCAAAATGTTCCCGAACTGGAGATTTAAGCGACGATGGAGAATCCTTCTGGTTTATCGACCCCACCACTCAATCGTACAGAACTAGTTCCCGGCTGCGCCTCCCAAAATGACAGTTTGAAATGCACCAATTTTAAGATTTGAATTTTGAATACAACGTGCGCATATAGGCTCTAGTTGTTTTAACGGAATAGCCTGAAATGTTTTTACAGCTCGTATTTACTCGAGGCATACAACACAGCGTAGGTATAGCCTATAGGCTTAGTTTTTAAAATATATATATTTTTTATTCGGGTTCACAGTCCGGACTAAACCGAGGTCCCCGTACCGAACGGTTCTTTAGGAATACGTGTACCGTTCCACCCCTACTAGTAGACTAGTAGAGCCAATTGGCCTGGTTGTCTGACTGGGAGAGTGTACGGGATGTAGCCGATACACAGATGCTGGGCCAAGAAAAGAATGATCCAGAAAGCTGACATACAACAGCAGCATACTGCTGCCTGCTTATTTAACATTACATACCATTTTATCCCACCAAACAGATTACTTTCTTTTGTAAAGTGAATGGAAAATATCTTTTGATGACCGAAAACCCCGGTCAATTGTGAATGAATGAACCTCCACTAACATGCATCTCCTGCTCCCTGTCTTCCAGATGCTGGCATCTCCATCCCCATCGTTGTCAGGTCAATTGTCGCAGCTTGGTGCCAGTTTATACGGGCCACAAAGTAAGCACTGCTCCTCCGCTGTCCCTACACCATCCATGCATGGCTTTGAGCACTCGACCATTACTTAGCCTACATTCAGTCACTGCTTAGCCTACATTCAGTCACTGCTTAGCCTGCATTCAGTACATTACACATTAATCTGAAACACACTACACTGCACTACATTAGGTGTTCCATCTCAGGGGAAGAAGAGGTGGGCAGGTGTGTGGGCTGTTGCCATGGATCCCTCAGAGGATGGCTTCACCACAGAGAGCAGAACAGACAACGACTGAGTCCCAAATGGCACCCTATTCCCAATATAGTGCACTACTTTTGACCAGGGCCCACAGAGCACTGGTTAAAAGTAGTGCACTTAATAGGGAATAGGGTGCCATTTGGGACGTAAGAAAACGTCCACTGCGCTGGTCCTTTAGCTGGGTTAATATGACCGACCTGTGGCATAATGTTCTACAGAAAAGGATTGGGGTCCATTTTATATCCTGTTCAGTTCAGGAAGTGGATTTGAATTGGCTGAGTTGAAAGTGTCATTGAGCCCAACCTTGATGCACAGCTCAATAGAAAAACAGTCGTCTGGGTTTTAGGCCCCATTCCATGTTGTCACAGTCACTATCGGCTTCTCCTGTCAGCTGTTGTCAATACTCCATCTCTGTTTCTCCCAAGTATTTTAAAGGAATATGGCCTAGGGTCTTCAGAGTTTACCTATCCAAAGCCTGTTTATCGCCAACTCTAACCCATTGTCTCTCTGTGTATGTCTACTTAGTAAAGGAATATAGCTGACCATGTCAATCAAGCCTGTATCTCTCCAGCTCTAACCATCTTTCTCCCCTGTGTGACGTCCAGGTGCCCTAGGGTTCCCTATGAGGGGTATGAGCAACAACACTCCTCAGTTGAACCGTAGCTTAACACAGGGCAACCAGCTACCGAGCCACGTCACCGCAACCACCGGAGTGGCCCCCACAATGTCCCTCCATACTCCGCCCTCGCCAAGCAGGTACACCCCCTCCACGTATAGGCCACGTACTGCCTTTACCATCACATTTTAGTCACCTAGTTGGCTCGGGGATTCATCTCAGCATGTCTGATTTTACCAACTTGATTCAGCTGATTGATGCATTAGAAGTTGCTTGCTTGGCAAAAGGATAATATTGTTCATGGCAGTGGAGCTAGTAGCACCCAGATAAGCTGCTACATATGGGGTTGTGACTGTTAGTTGTTGAGTAGGTAAATATTACCCATCATGCCTAATTTTAAAAGCAATTCTTATTCCATTCTCTTTTTCTCTGGCGTGCTTTTCACGTCACCCTGATCACATCCATGTGTCTGAGATACCACCTCCTCTCTCTCTCTCTCCACTACAGGGGCATCCTGCCCATGAACACGCGGAACATGATGAACCCCTCTCAGCAGGTGGGGCGCCAGGAGGTCATGGTGGGGGGCATGCCCAGTGGGGGCAGGACCAACAGCATGGGCAGCTCGGGCCTGGGCAGCCCCAACCGCGCCTCTCCAAGCATCATCTGCATGCCCAAGCAACAGCAGTCCCGCCAACCCTTCACCATCAACGGGTAACACTAGAATGAAGGCAAAACGTTATCATTGGGTGATGTATTGAACATTGTAAAGACAGGATATAGAAACCATGAAGACCTGTTGGCTACATATAATAAAGGCAAACTTTGAACAGGTGAGAACTTCAGTATAAAGACATGGTATAGAAGCCAGTCAAACCTTTTACCTCCCTACCACAGTATAAAGACATGGTATAGAAGCCAGTCAAACCTTTTACCTCCCTACTACAGTATAAAGACATGGTATAGAAGCCAGTCAAACCTTTTACCTCCCTACTGCAGTATAAAGACATGGTATAGAAGCCAGTCAAACCTTTTACCTCCCTACTACAGTATAAAGACATGGTATAGAAGCCAGTCAAACCTTTTACCTCCCTACTGCAGTATAAAGACATGGTATAGAAGCCAGTCAAACCTTTTACCTCCCTACTACAGTATAAAGACATGGTATAGAAGCCAGTCAAACCTTTTACCTCCCTACTACAGTATAAAGACATGGTATAGAAGCCAGTCAAACCTTTTACCTCCCTACTACAGTATAAAGACATGGTATAGAAGCCAGTCAAACCTTTTACCTCCCTACTACAGTATAAAGACATGGTATAGAAGCCAGTCAAACCTTTTACCTCCCTACTACAGTATAAAGACATGGTATAGAAGCCAGTCAAACCTTTTACCTCCCTACTACAGTATAAAGACATGGTATAGAAGCCAGTCAAACCTTTTACCTCCCTACTACAGTATAAAGACATGGTATAGAAGCCAGTCAAACCTTTTACCTCCCTACTACAGTATAAAGACATGGTATAGAAGCCAGTCAAACCTTTTGGTTCCATGAAATAAAGACAAACATTATCACCGGTTTAGCCACAACAGCACAAGAGCCCATCTCCTCTTCTTCCTTGAAGTGTGAACTTGTACATCCCCTGTGGGGTATTTAAAAGGATAGATACTTTATTGTTCTCATAGTCGCTAGTCTAGTGTATCAAGTAGTCTGAGTCTCAATCAAAATGGTTGATGGACTTACTATTCTCTTGTCCTATGAAGTGATTGATGCACTCTGTGGCTGAAAGGAGACTGTTTGTTTGTTGTACTCTAAGGACATTAATAGTGTGAGTCTGTCTGTCAGGAGCGACAAGCGTTTCACTGTTTACTGCCTTGGGGAAAACACACAAGCTGTGATGATTTAAGAACTCTGCACAGAGAGAAGAGGAAAGAGGGAGGGCGAGAGAAGAGGAAGGAGGGTGAGGGAAGAGGAAGGAGGGTGAGGGAAGAGGAAGGAGGGTGAGGGAAGAGAGAAGAGGAAGGAGGGTGAGGGAAGAGGGAAGGAGGGTGAGGGAAGGAGGGTGAGGGTGAGGGAAGAGGAAGGAGGGTGAGGGAAGAGGAAGGAGGGTGAGGAGGAAGGAGGGTGAGGGAAGAGGGAAGGAGGGTGAGGGAAGAGGAAGGAGGGTGAGGGAAGAGGAAGGAGGGTGAGGGAAGAGGAAGGAGGGTGAGGGAAGAGGAAGGAGGGTGAGGGAAGAGGAAGGAGGGTGAGGGAAGAGGAAGGAGGGTGAGGGAAGAGGGAAGAGGAAGGAGGGTGAGGGAAGAGGAAGGAGGGTGAGGGAAGAGGAAGGAGGGTGAGGGAAGAGGGAAGAGGAAGGAGGGTGAGGGAAGAGGAAGGAGGGTGAGGGAAGAGGAAGGAGGGTGAGGGAAGAGGAAGGAGGGTGAGGGAAGAGGGAAGAGGAAGGAGGGTGAGGGAAGAGGAAGGAGGAGTGAGGGAAGAGGAAGGAGGGTGAGGGAAGAGGAAGGAGGGTGAGGGAAGAGGAAGGAGGGTGAGGGAAGAGGAAGGAGGAGGGTGAGGGAAGAGGAAGGAGGGTGAGGGAAGAGGAAGGAGGGTGAGGGAAGAGGAAGGAGGGTGAGAGGGAGAGGAAGGAGGGTGAGGGAGAGGAAGGAGGGTGAGGGAAGAGGAAGGAGGGTGAGGGAAGAGGGAAGAGGAAGGAGGGTGAGGGAAGAGGAAGGAGGGTGAGGGAAGAGGAAGGAGGGTGAGGGAAGAGGGAGGAGGGTGAGGGAAGAGGAGGGGTGAGGGAAGAGGGAGGAGGGTGAGGGAAGAGGGAAGAGGAAGGAGGGTGAGGGAAGAGGGAAGAGGAAGGAGGGTGAGGGAAGAGGGAAGAGGAAGGAGGGCGAGGGAAGAGGGAAGAGGAAGGAGGGTGAGGGAAGAGGGAGGAGGGTGAGGGAAGAGGGAGGGCGAGAGAAGAGGAAGAGGGTGAGGAAGGAGGGTGAGGGAAGAGGAAGGAGGGTGAGGGAAGAGGAAGGAGGGTGAGGGAAGAGGAGGAGGGTGAGGGAAGAGGAAGGAGGGTGAGGGAGAGGAAGGAGGGTGAGGGAAGAGGAAGGAGGGTGAGGGAAGAGGGAAGAGGAAGGAGGGTGAGGGAAGAGGAAGGAGGGTGAGGGAAGAGGAAGGAGGGTGAGGGAAGAGGAAGGAGGGTGAGGGAAGAGGGAAGAGGAAGGAGGGTGAGGGAAGAGAAGGAGGTGTGAGGGACAAAAAAAGAGGAAGAGGAAGGAGGGTGAGGGAAGAGGAAGGAGGGTGAGGGAAGAGGAAGGAGAGTGAGGGAAGAGGAAGGAGGGTGAGGGAAGAGGGAAGAGGAAGGAGGTGAGGGAAGAGGAAGGAGGGTGAGGAAGAGGGAAGAGGAAGGAGGGTGAGGGAAGATGAAGAGGAAGGAGGGTGAGGGAAGAGGAAGGAGGGTGAGGGAAGAGGAAGGAGGGTGAGGAAGAGGAAGGAGGGTGAGGGAAGAGGAAGGAGAGGTGAGGGAAGAGGAAGGAGGGTGAATGAATGAGAAGGAGGGTGAGGGAAGAGGAAGGAGGGTGAGGGAAGAGGAAGGAGGGTGAGGGAAGAGGGAAGAGGAAGGAGGTGAGGGAAGAGAAGAGGAAGGAGGGTGAGGAAGAGGGTGAGGGAAGGAAGGAGGGTGAGGAAGAGGAAGGAGGGTGAGGGAAGAGGAAGAGGAAGGAGGGTGAGGGAAGAGGAAGAGGAAGAGGGTGAGGGAAGAGGGAAGAGGAAGGAGGTGAGGGAAGAGGAAGGAGAGTGAGGAAGAGGAAGGAGGGTGAGGAAGGAGGGTGAGGGAAGAGGAAGGAGGGTGAGGGAAGAGGAAGGAGGGTGAGGAAGGAGGGTGAGGAAGGAGGGTGAGGGAAGAGGAAGGAGGGTGAGGGAAGAGGAAGAGGAAGGAGGGTGAGGGAAGAGGAAGAGGAAGGAGGGTGAGGGAAGAGGAAGGAGGGTGAGGGAAGAGGAAGGAGGGTGAGGGAAGAGGAAGGAGGGTGAGGGAAGAGGAAGGAGGGTGAGGGAAGAGGAAGGAGGGTGAGGAAGGAGGGTGAGGGAAGAGGAAGGAGGGTGAGGGAAGAGAAGGAGGGTGGAAGGAGGGTGAGGGAAGAGGAAGGAGGGTGAGGAAGAGGAAGGAGGGTGAGGGAAGAGGAAGGAGGGAGAGGAAGGAGGGTGAGGGAAGAGGAAGGAGGGTGAGGGAAGAGGGAAGAGGAAGGAGGGTGAGGGAAGAGGAAGGAGGGTGAGGAAGGAGGGTGAGGGAAGAGGAAGGAGGGTGAGGAAGAGGAAGAGGAAGGAGGGTGAGGGAAGAGGAAGAGGAAGGAGGGTGAGGGAAGAGGAAGGAGGGTGAGGGAAGAGGAAGGAGGGTGAGGAAGGAGGGTGAGGGAAGAGGAAGGAGGGTGAGGGAAGAGGAAGGAGGGTGAGGGAAGAGGAAGGAGGGTGAGGGAAGAGGAAGAGGAAGGAGGGTGAGGGAAGAGGAAGGAGGGTGAGGGAAGAGGGAAGAGGAAGAGGAAGGAGGGCGAGGTAAGAGAGCAGGAGAGGGAAGAGGTATGAGTAAGGGCAGTTTAAATGCAAAACATGCACTGGCACTCTTCCTCACGCTTTCTCTCCCTCTCCCTTCCCCCTCCCCAAACCCCTCCCCTCTCCCTCTCCCTCTCCCTCCACTCTCCCTCCACTCTCCCCCTCCCTCTCATCTCCTCTCCCTCTCATCCTCCCTCTCCTTCTCCCCTCCTCTCCCTCTCCCTCTTCTCCTCTCCCCTCTCCCTCTCCTCCTCTCCTCTCCCTCTTCCCCTAATTTTCTCTTTCTCTCCTGTCATCTCTGTGATTCTTCCATAGTGGAGCTAATTAGTCCTCACAGTACAGATGAAGTAGTCCACCACTGTTCTGTCTCCATGGAGATGCCTTGCGAATATGTTATATGACAGCAACAATAGATACATACATAAATGTATATCTGTATCTAAACCATAGTCATATATATTTTCTACAATGTATCTGTCTAGCTTACCCATTAGGATCAGTCCATTGCATTAATAAGGATTTTCTATGAAGCCCAAGGTCGAGGGTTTCATTGAATGAAAGGGCTGTTTTGAAGAACCTGGTTGGCCTACAGATTCCCATTTGGCATGGGCAGTGGGGATGTTTTGAAAGGCAAACACCATTTACGCATTAGAAAACAGTGTGCACTTTTGTAACGCGTCTCTCCCTCCTGATGCAACACGGTAGTCATTTAGCCAGAGGAGACTTCCTCAATCTCTGTTGTACGATTACTGCAACCAGTGTCTCAGGGTGGGATTGCTGAACTAGGATCAGTTTAGCCTTTTATATCACAATTACAGTGATCCTAGATCCGCACCTCTTGACACTCTGAGAATACAGTCCTTTACAGGTCTTCACTTTGGCCTGACCCATCTGCATTCAAAGGCAAACATGGAGGACTGCTATTTTTTTAGTTATTTTTTTCTCCCTATGTCAAGCTCTGCCAGACAGAGTGCTATTTAAATGTGTGTTATTAGTCTGATCAATGAGATTAAATTAGCCTTGAAACAGGGAGCGATGACCTTTTAGCTGGGTACAGAGTCAGACCATGTAATGACCGTGGTGCTCGGTAATGGAATCTGGTCGGGTGCCGGATGTACCCATTATTACTAGGCTGCTGTGTCATTATATCAGCCGGTACCTAGGACTGCCTTAGGGTGTTATGGGGGGTTCTAATAGCTTGGTTTTGGGCTTTTTAGGGACTTTTTTATATTGTATGGTTTGTTCAGACTTGTCAAATTGAAACAGGAATTAAATTGAAATGGTGAGTGTGTGTCTCTCTCCATGTTGTTTCAGTATGTCAATGTTTGTAATACGCCCAGGATAAGAGCATCTGCTGAATGAGTCAAATGTCAAATTGAAGTCAGACTGAAATGGTGTCTCTGTGTTTCAGTATGTCAGGGTTTGGAATGAACAGGAATCCGTCGTTCGGGATGAACAATTCGTTATCGAGCAACATCTTCAATGGAACAGGTGATGTTCAAGACATTGATTGGCTGTCTGATTGATTGATACCCTCCTTCATTGATGACAAAGTCATTAAAACATTTTGTAATTAGAAAATTGTTTTGTAAAGCAGAGGTTTGCGGTTTGTTTCTGTAACGGATGGACTAGCAAGAGGGTTGCCATGAGGCTCTTTAACAGCTAGTCTTTTCTGTAAGTGTGAGACACCGAAATGCTTTTTAAAATAAATTGGGCCGTGACTTGACTAACTGTTCCCTTGTCCTGTGTCTCCTCCCTGCTATAGACGGGAGTGAAAACGTGACGGGCCTGGACCTGTCAGACTTCCCAGCGTTAGCAGACCGGAGTCGGAGGGAAGGAGGTGGGAACCCTACTCCTCTTCTCAACCCACTGGCTGGGAGGGCCCCTTATGGTGAGACACCCTAACCCCACTCCTCTTCTCCTCCCACTGGCTGGGACGGCTCTCTATGGAGGGAGAGAGAGAGAGTGCGTGTGTGCGTGTCCTGGTCTGTGTGAAAAAAAAAAAAAAATGTACCTTTGCTTCTGGGTTGCTGGGATGCAGTGATATTGATCATTGTCTTCCAGAGTGAAAATCTATTGTCCGTCCGTTGTCCCTGTATTTACCTGAGCTAGAACCTGTCCATCCTCTCCTCCCGTACTGCAGTTGGAATGGTCACCAAACCGTCAAACGAACAGTCCCAAGACTTCTCCATCCACAACGAGGACTTCCCTGCACTGCCTGGTCCCAACTACAAGGACACCACGTCGAACAACGACGACAGCAAAACGGTGAGTCTTTCATCTCTAGGACGAACTTACTACCCTAGACATCGATATAAGGTCAGTTTGGTGTTATTCCCCCTGAATGGAGTTGATCAGAGTCTGTGTGAGTCTGATTAATGTTGCTCAGCTCTGAGGCTTCGTCAATGGGTAGAGAGACCTCAAACAAAACTAGGGCAAATGAACTTATTATTGATTCATGTTGCAGGGAAATGTGTTCTAGTAGCAGGGGGTAGAGGGCTGCTGGGGGAATCAACACGGTCAATGAAACAGCATCTCTAATGGATTGAGAGGGGAGAAGGATGAGGGAGTTGTGAACTGTTGTTTACTATCGATGTGGGTTCTAAAATCCATTGTAGGAGGGCTGTTTAATGAAGCCAATGTTAGTTTCCCTGTCTTTCTTTTTCTGTTCTGAAGAAGTGTACTATTTATCCCACAGGGAGCAATTCAGTTTAGTGAAGACCACTCAGAAGTGTACTGTGTCTTTATTGTTCGGAGGAGAGCCACCACACAAGAATCTAAACCCTTCTTCTCTTCCTGTCTCTCTCTCCAGAATCTAAACCCTTCTTCTCTTCCTGTCTCTCTCTCCAGAATCTAAACCCTTCTTCTCTTCCTGTCTCTCTCTCCAGAATCTAAACCCTTCTTCTCTTCCTGTCTCTCTCTCCAGAATCTAAACTCTTCTTCTCTTCCTGTCTCTCTCTCCAGAATCTAAACGCTTCTTCTCTTCCTGTCTCTCTCTCCAGAATCTAAACCCTTCTTCTCTCCCTCTCTCTCTCCAGAATCTAAACTCTTCAGCCAAGACTTCCAGTAGCACAGACGGGCCCAAGTTCCCCGGGGACAAGAGCTCAACAGCCCAGAACAATAACCAGTTGAAAAAAGGCATACAGGTGTTACCGGACGGTGAGGCTCCATTCCTCTCTCTCTCTCTCTCTCTCGCTCTCCTTCACTCCGTCCTTCTCTCCCTCCAACTTTTCACCTGTCACAGGACAAGACCTCTACGAAGACCTCTATAGTTGATAACTAGGAAGACCTCTAGGAAGACCTCTATAGTTGATAACTAGGACCCAACTAGGACCTGACTAGGAAGACCTCTATAGTTGATAGCTAGGACCTGACTAGGAAGACCTCTATAGTTGATAACTAGGACCTGACTAGGAAGACCTATATAGTTGAGAACTAGGAAGACCTGTAGGAAGACCTCTATAGTTGATAACTAGGAAGACCTCTATAGTTGATAACTAGGAAGACCTGTAGGAAGACCTCTATAGTTGATAACTAGGAAGACCTCTAGGAAGACCTCTATAGTTGATAACTAGGACCTGACTAGGAAGACCTCTATAGTTGAGAACTAGGAAGACCTGTAGGAAGACCTCTATAGTTGATAACTAGGAAGACCTCTATAGTTGATAACTAGGAAGACCTCTATAGTTGATAACTAGGAAGACCTGTAGGAAGACCTCTATAGTTGAGAACTAGGACCCAACTAGGACCTGACTAGGAAGACCTCTATAGTTGATAACTAGGACCTGACTAGGAAGACCTCTATAGTTGAGAACTAGGACCTGACTTGGAAGACCTCTAGGAAGACCTCTATAGTCGATAACTTCATTCGAAAATGCATCAGCACCATTGTACCCACGGTGAGGGTTCGCTGCTTCTCCAATCAAAAGCCCTGGATTAACACAGAGGTTGGCGCTAAACTAAAGAGCAGGACTACCACACACAGAGCTATCGTAGACAACCCTGATGTTATGGCCGAGGACAGGAATAAGTACAAGAAGTCCCGCTATGACCTCTGCAGAGTCATCAAATGAGCAAAAGGACAATATAGGAATAAGGTGGAATCATATTACACAGGCTCTGACGCCCGCTGCATGTGGCAGGGGCTACAGTCCATTACAGATCACAAAGGAAGACCCAGCCGTGATCTGCCCAACGACGCCTCTATCAGACGATCTCAATGCATTTTATGCATGCTTTGACAACAACATCGAGCCGGGTGTGAGGGCCGTCACCGACCCAGGGGATTGGGTGATCTCGCTCTCTGAGGCCGACGTGAGAAGGGTCTTTTAATCAGGTCAACACCCACAAGGCCGCGGGCCCCGACGGTATTCCAGGGCGCGTTCTCAGAGCATGAGCAGAACAGCTGGCAGGCGTATTCACAGGCTCCTTGTCCCAGTCTGTAACCCCCACATGTTTTAAGACGACCACAATCATCCCTGTTCCTAAGAACTCTAAGGCTTCATGCCACAATAACTACGGCCCTGTAGCACTCTCTTCTGTAATCATGAAGTGCTTTGAGAAGCTGGTTATGGCACACATTAACTCCACCATCCCAGCCACCCTAGACCCACTCCAATGTGCATACCGCCCCAACGTATCCATAGATGACGCAATCTCAATTGCTCTCCTCACTGCCCTCACCCACCTAGATAAGAGGGATACCTATGTGAAAATGCTGTTCATTGATTACAGCTCAGCGTTCAACACAATAGTCCCCTTCAAGCTTGTCGCCAAGTTTAGGATTCTGGGTCTGAACACCTCCCCCTTCAACTGGATCCTGGACTTCCTGACGGGCCGACCCCAGGTGGTGAGGGTAGGCAGCATCACCTCCGCCATGCTGACCCTCAACACAGGGGCCCCACAGGGGTGTGTGCTTAGTCCCCTCCTCCCTGTTCACCCACGACTGTGTGGCCACGCACGACTCCAACACCATTAAGTTAGCTGACGACGCGACGGTGGTAGGCCTGATCACCGGCGACAATGAGTCAGCCTACAGGGAGGAGGTCAGTGACCTGGCAGTGTGGGGCCGGAGCAACAACCTCTCCCTCAACGTCAGCAAGACCAAGGAGCTGATCGTGAACTACAGGAAATGGGGAGGCTAGCATGCCCCCATCCACATCAACAGGGCTGTAGTGGAGCGGGTCGAGAGCTTCAAGTTCCTCTGTGTCCAAATCACCGAAGACTTAAAATGGTCCACACGCACAGTCGTGAAGAAGGTGCGACAGCGCCTCTTCCCCCTCAGGAGGTTGAAAAAGTCTGGCATGGGCCCCTCAGATCCTCAAAAAGTTATACAGCTGCACCATTGAGAGCATCTGGACTGGCTGCATCAATCAATCATCAATCATTTTTATTTTATATAGCCCTTCTTACATCAGCTAATATCTCGAAGTGCTGTACAGAAACCCAGCCTAAAACCCCAAACAGCTAGTAATGCAGGTGTAGAAGCACGGTGGCTAGGAAAAACTCCCTAGAAAGGCGAAAACCTAGGAAGAAACCTAGAGAGGAACCAGGCTATGAGGGGTGGCCAGTCCTCTTCTGGCTGTGCCGGGTGGAGATTATAACAGAACCATGCCAAGATGTTCAAAAATGTTCATAAGTGACAAGCATGGTCAAATAATAATCAGGAATAAATCTCAGTTGGCTTTTCATAGCCGATCATTAAGAGTTGAAAACAGCAGGTCTGGGACAGGTAGGGGTTCCATAACCGCAGGCAGAACAGTTGAAACTGGAATAGCAGCAAGGCCAGGCGGACTGGGGACAGCAAGGAGTCACCACGGCCGGTAGTCCCGACGTATGGTCCTAGGGCTCAGGTCTCTCAGTTGGCTTTTCTTTTCATAGCCGATCATTAAAGAGTTGAAAACAGCAGGTCTGGGACAGGTAGGGGTTTCGTAGCCGCAGGCAGAACAGTTGAAACTGGAATAGCAGCAAGGCCAGGCGGACTGGGGACAGCAAGGTGTCATCATGCCCGGTAGTCCTGACGTATGGTCCTAGGGCTCAGGTTCTCAGAGAGAAAGAGAGAACGAGAGAATTAGAGAGAGCATACTTAAATTCACACAGGACACTGGATAAGACAGGAGAAGTACTCCAGGTATAACCAACTAACCCCAGCCCCCCGACACATAAACTACTGCAGCATAAATACTGGAGGCTGAGACAGGAGCGGTCCGGAGACACTGTGGCCCCATCCGAAGAAACCCCCGGACAGGGCCAAACAGGAAGGATATAACCCCACCCACTCCGCCAAAGCACAGCCCCCACACCACTAGAGGGATATCCCCAACCACCAACTTACAATCCTGAGACAAGGCCGGCCGAGTATAGCCCACAGAGGTCTCCACCACAGCACAAACCAAGGGGGGGGCGCCAACCCAGACAGGAAGATCACGTCAGTAACTCAACCCACTCAAGTGACGCACCCCTCCCAGGGACGGCATGAAAGAGCACCAGCAAGCCAGTGACTCAGCCCCTGCAACAGGGTTAGAGGCAGAGAACCCCAGTGGAGAGGGGAACCGGCCCGGCAGAGACAGCAAGGGCTGTTCGTTGCTCCAGCCTTTCCGTTCACCTTCACACTCCTGGGCCAGACTACACTCAATCATATGACCTACTGAAGAGATAAGTCTTCAGTAAAGACTTAAAGGTTGAGACCGAGTCTGCGTCTCTCACATGGGTAGGCAGACTGTTCCATAAAAATGGAGATCTATAGGAGAAAGCCCTGCCTCCCGCTGTTTGCTTAGAAATTCTAGGGACAATTAGGAGGCCTGCGTCTTGTGACCGTAGCGTACGTATTGGTATGTACGGCAGGACCAAGACCAACTCGGAAAGATAGGTAGGAGCAAGCCCATGTAACGCTTTATAGGTTAACAGTAAAACCTTGAAATCAGCCCTTGCCTTAACAGGAAGCCAGTGTAGGGAAGCTAGCACTGGAGTAATATGATCAAATTTCTTGGTTCTAGTCAGGATTCTAGCAGCCGTATTTAGCACTAACTGAAGTTTATTTAGTGCTTTATCCGGGTAGCCGGAAAATAGAGCATTGCAGTAGTCTAACCTAGAAGTAACAAATGCATGGATTAATTTTTCTGCATCATTTTTGGACAGAAAATTTCTGATTTTTGCAATGTTACGTAGATGGGAAAAAAGCTGTCCTTGAAACAGTCTTGATATGTTCGTCAAAAGAGAGATCAGGGTCAAGAGTAACACCGAGGTCCTTCACAGTTTTATTTGAGACGACTTTACAACCATCAAGATGAATTGTCAGATTTAACAGAAGATCTCTTTGTTGGACCTAGAACAAGCATCTCTGTTTTGTCCGAGTTTAAAAGTAAAACGTTTTCAGCCATCCACTTCCTTATGTCTGAAACACAGGCTTCTAGCGAGGGCAATTTTGGGGCTTCACCATGTTTCATTGAAATGTACAGCTGTGTGTCATCCGCATAGCAGTGAAAGTTAACATTATGTTTTCGAATAACATCCCCAAGAGGTAAAATATATAGTGAAAACAATAGTGGTCCTAAAACGGAACCTTGAGGAACACCGAAATGTACAGTTGATTTGTCGGAGGACAGACCATTCACAGAGACAAACTGATATCTTTCCGACAGGTAGGATCTAAACCAGGCCAGAACTTGTCCGTGTAGACCAATTTGGGTTTCCAGTCTCTCCAAAAGAATGTGGTGATCGATGGTGTCAAAGGCAGCACTAAGGTCTAGTAGCACGAGGAGAGGACAGATGCAGAGCCTCGGTCTGACGCCATTAAAAGGTCATTTACCACCTTCACAAGTGCAGTCTCAGTGCTATGATGGGGTCTAAAACCAGACTGAAGCATTTCGTATACATTGTTTGTCTTCAGAAAGGCAGTGAGTTGCTGCGCAACAGCTTTTTCTAAAATTTTTGAGAGGAATGGAAGATTCGATATAGGCCGATAGTTTTTTATATTTTCCGGGTCAAGGTTTGGCTTTTTCAAGAGAGGCTTTATCACTGCCACTTTTAGTGAGTTTGGTACACATCCGGTGGATAGAGAGCTGTTTATTATGTTCAACATAGGAGGGCCAAGCACAGGAAGCAGCTCCTTCAGCAGTTTAGTAGGAATAGGATCCAGTATGCAGCTTGAAGGTTTAGAGGCCATGATTATTTTCATCATTGTGTCAAGAGATATAGTACTAAAACACTTAAGTGTCTCTCCCGATCCCAGGCCCTCGCAGAGCTGTGCAGATCAGATCCAGGACAGCTAAGCCCTGGAGGAATACGCAGATTCAAAGAGGAGTCCGTAATTTGCTTTCTAATGGTCATGATCTTTTCCTCAAAGAAGTTCATGAATTTATCACTGCTGAAGTGAAAGCCATCCTCTCTTGGGGAATGCTGCTTTTTAGTTAGCTTTGCAACAGTATCAAAAAGAAATTTTGGATTGTTCTTATTTTCCTCAATTAAGTTGGAAAAGTAGGATGATCGAGCAGCAGTGAGGGCTCTTCGGTACTGCACGGTACTGTCTTTCCAAGCTAGTCGGAAGACTTCCAGTTTGGTGTGGCGCCATTTCCGTTCCAATTTCCTGGAAGCTTGCTTCAAAGCTCGGGTATTTTCTGTATACCAGGGAGCTAGTTTCTTATGACAAATGTTTTTCGTTTTTAGGGGTGCAACTGCATCTAGGGTATTGCGCAAGGTTAAATTGAGTTCCTCAGTTAAGTGGTTAACTGATTTATTTTTGTCCTCTGACGTCCTTGGGTAGGCAGAAGGAGTCTGGAAGGGCATCAATGAATTTTTGTGTTGTTTGAGAATTTATAGCACGACTTTTGATGCTCCTTGGTTGGGGTCTGAGCAGATTATTTGTTGCGATTGCAAATGTAATAAAATGGTGGTCCGATAGTCCAGGATTTTGTGGAAAAACATTAAGATCTACAACATTTATTCCATGGGACAAAACTAGGTCCAGAGTAT
>CM062500.1:6882977-6885477 GCA_031479575.1 Coregonus ussuriensis | reverse complement strand
ATCATAAGTACACCTCAACTATGACAGACAAATTGAGGAAAAGAAATCCAGAAAATCACATTGTAGGATTTTTTATGAATTTATTTGCAAATTATGGTGGAAAATAAGTATTTGGTCACCTACAAACAAGCAAGAATTCTGGCTCTCACAGACCTGTAACTTCTTCTTTAAGAGGCTCCTCTGTCCTCCACTCGTTACCTGTATTAATGGCACCTGTTTGAACTTGTTATCAGTATAAAAGACACCTGTCCACAACCTCAAAAAGTCACACTCCAAACTCCACTATGGCCAAGACCAAAGAGCTGTCAAAGGACACCAGAAACAAAATTGTAGACCTGCACCAGGCTGGGAAGACTGAATCTGCAATAGGTAAGCAGCTTGGGAGCAATTATTAGGAAATGGAAGACATACAAGACCACTGATAATCTCCCTCGATCTGGGGCTCCACGCAAGATCTCACCCCGTGGGGTCAAAATGATCACAAGAACGGTGAGCAAAAATCCCAGAACCACACGGGGGGACCTAGTGAATGACCTGCAGAGAGCTGGGACCAAAATAACAAAGCCTACCATCAGTAACACACTACGCCGCCAGGGACTCAAATCCTGCAGTGCCAGACGTGTCCCCCTGCTTAAGCCAGTACATGTCCAGGCCCGTCTGAAGTTTGCTAGAGTGCATTTGGATGATCCAGAAGAGGATTGGGAGAATGTCATATGGTCAGATGAAACCAAAATATAACTTTTTGGTAAAAACTCAACTCGTCGTGTTTGGAGGACAAAGAATGCTGAGTTGCATCCAAAGAACACCATACCTACTGTGAAGCATGGGGGTGGAAACATCATGCTTTGGGGCTGTTTTTCTGCAAAGGGACCAGGACGACTGATCCGTGTAAAGGAAAGAATGAATGGGGCCATGTATCGTGAGATTTTGAGTGAAAACCTCCTTCCATCAGCAAGGGCATTGAAGATGAAACGTGGCTGGGTCTTTCAGCATGACATTGATCCCAAACACACCGCCCGGGCAACGAAGGAGTGGCTTCGTAAGAAGCATTTCAAGGTCCTGGAGTGGCCTAGCCAGTCTCCAGATCTCAACCCCATAGAAAATCTTTGGAGGGAGTTGAAAGTCTGTGTTGCCCAGCGACAGCCCCAAAACATCACTGCTCTAGAGGAGATCTGCATGGAGGAATGGGCCAAAATACCAGCAACAGTGTGTGAAAACCTTGTGAAGACTTACAGAAAACGTTTGACCTGTGTCATTGCCAACAAAGGGTATATAACAAAGTATTGAGAAACTTTTGTTATTGACCAAATACTTATTTTCCACCATAATTTGAAAATAAATTCATAAAAAATCCTACAATGTGATTTTCTGGATTTTTTTCCCTCATTTTGTCTGTCATAGTTGACGTGTACCTATGATGAAAATTACAGGCCTCTCTCATCTTTTTAAGTGGGAGAACTTGCACAATTGGTGGCTGACTAAATACTTTTTTCCCCCACTGTATTGATTACCATATACTAGGCCTGTAGCCAGGGCCAGGATCTTTCCTGAATATAAATAAACTAGGGGCCCTAGTATAGATTAGAATATGCTGTGTTTAGCTTTAGTTTAGTTACCTCTAACCTCTCTCTCTCTCTCTCTCTCTCTCTCTCTCTCTCTCTCTCTCTCTCTCTCTCTCTCTCTCTCTCTCTCTCTCTCTCTCTCTCTCTCTCTCTCTCTCTCTCTCGCTCTCTCTCTCTCTCTCTCTCTCTCTCTCTCTCTCTCTCTCTCTCTCATTACCACCACAGGAAATGAAGCTGAGGACTGAGAGACGGGCGGTAAGGATTATCTCACCCCAGTGGGCCCTGCAG
Organism: Coregonus ussuriensis; assembly: GCA_031479575.1. Lineage (NCBI taxonomy): Eukaryota > Metazoa > Chordata > Actinopteri > Salmoniformes > Salmonidae > Coregonus > Coregonus ussuriensis. Next base: position 6,883,627 of record CM062500.1, on the reverse strand, counting down.
GTCCTGGAAGGTGGGCAGAGCCTATCAGGAGGCAGCTTCCACTATCAGCCAACCAATCAGGAGGATATGATAGCTCTGTACTTCCTAATTTCCTCTCTAATAAACAGGAGGCAGAGAGAGCACAACCCCTCGTCTGTTCTCTATGACAGACAGACAGATACAGATACTATGCTCCCATTGAGGTGTATTGAGACAGACAGAGGGAAGGACCTGTTTCCCTAACAGCCTCTCAGTGTAGTCACCACAGAGACTATCATCCACTCCACCACATCGTCGCTTATCACCGACCCGTGGCACATCACAGATATTACCTCCATTATACACACGCTTGCCTGCTCTTTTTAATTTCCTGTTAAACCATTCACCACCTATCCACTAGAGACAGGAGGACAGAAGCTGTCATGTATTGGATTTTACCATCTCTCATAGCCTGTCTAGACCTGCTGTTGCTAAGTTACTGGAAAATAGCAACATGTCTTAACTGTAAGGCATTCTCTCCTTAGAAGGCAATATAATATTGTGGCGACAGAGAGGTGCAAGAGAGACAGACAGCGTGAGAGAGGGGGAGAGAGAGAGATAGAGAGAGAGAGTGAAATGAGAGAGAGAGAGAGAGAGAGAGAGAGAGAGAGAGAGAGAGAGAGAGAGAGAGA
>CM062500.1:6727977-6880477 GCA_031479575.1 Coregonus ussuriensis | reverse complement strand
CTCTCTATCTCTCTCTCTCTGTCTCTCCCTCCCTCCCTCCCACCCTCCTTTCTCTTGAGATCAGTTGTTAAATCAGAGGATTCCGGATGGTCGGTCTACAGTCAGAGTGCTAAAGGGACCACTGAGCCAGTAATCCGGATGGTCGGTCTACAGTCAGAGTGCTAAAGGGACCACTGAGCCAGTAAATTATTGATTTTAGGGGTGCGTCCCAAATGGCACCCTATTCCTTATATAGTGCACTACTTTAGACCAGGGCCCACAGGGCTCTGTAGTGCACTATATAGGGAACATTGTGCCATTTGTGAATCAGACTTGAATTCTCCGGTGGAGAAGTAGGGTTCTGTGTCGTCCATAAACCTTTCAGCAGGTGCATTAGCATAATTGTCTAGGAGCTATGGCTAGCCAGGGGATGGTGTTAGAGGAATACAGCTTTATGAGTCCAAATGCAACTAGGGTGTGTCCACCTCCAAGACTGAGACAGACAGACAGACAGACACAGACAGACAGACAGACAGACAGACAGACAGACAGACAGACAGACAGACAGACAGACAGACAGACAGACAGACAGACAGACAGACAGACAGACAGACACTAAAGCGGTGCCACAGACAGACAGACATACAGACAGACACTAAAGCGGAGCCACAGACACAGACAGACAGACAGACACTAAAGTGGAGCCACAGACACAGACAGACAGACAGACAGACAGACAGACAGACAGACAGACAGACAGACAGACAGACAGACAGACAGACAGACACTAAAGCAGAGCCACAGACACAGACAGACAGACACTAAAGCGGAGCCACAGACACAGACAGACAGACAGACAGACAGACAGACAGACACTAAAGCGGAGCCACAGACACAGACAGACAGACAGACACTAAAGCGGAGCCACAGACACAGACAGACAGACAGACAGACACTAAAGCGGAGCCACAGACACATACAGACAGACACTAAAGCGGAGCCACAGACACACACAGACAGACAGACACTAAAGCGGAGCCACAGACACAGACATACAGACAGTAAAGCGGAGCCACAGACACAGACAGACAGACACTAAAGCGGAGCCACAGACACAGACAGACAGACAGACAGACAGACACTAAAGCGGAGCCACAGACACAGACAGACAGACAGACAGACAGACAGACAGACAGACAGACACTAAAGCGGAGCCACAGACACAGACAGACAGACAGACACTAAAGCGGAGCCACAGACACAGACAGACAGACAGACACTAAAGCGGAGCCACAGACACAGACAGACAGACAGACACTAAATCGGAGCCACAGACACAGACAGACATACACTAAAGCGGAGCCAAAGACACAGACAGACAGACAGACAGACACTAAAGCGGAGCCACAGACACATACAGACAGACAATAAAGCGGAGCCACAGACACAGACAGACAGACAGACACTAAAGCGGAGCCACAGACACAGACAGACAGACAGTAATGCGGAGCCACAGACACAGACAGACACTAAAGCGGAGCCACAGACACAGACAGACAGACACTAAAGCGGAGCCACAGACATAGACAGACAGACAGACACTAAAGCAAAGCCACAGACACAGACAGACAGACAGGAAAGCGGAGCCACAGACACAGACAGACAGACAGACAGACAGTAAAGCGGAGCCACAGACAGACAGACAGACAGACAGACAGTAAAGCGGAGCCACAGACACAGACAGACAGACAGACAGTAAAGCGGAGCCACAGACACAGACAGACAGCCACTAAAGCGGAGCCACAGACACAGACAGACAGACAGACAGACAGACAGACAGTAAAGCGGAGCCACAGACAGACAGACAGTAAAGCGGAGCCACAGACACAGACAGACAGACAGACAGACAGTAAAGCGGAGCCACAGACACACAGCCACTAAAGCGGAGCCACAGACACAGACAGACAGACAGACAGACAGTAAAGCGGAGCCACAGACACACAGCCACTAAAGCGGAGCCACAGACACAGACAGACAGACAGACACTAAAACGGAGCCACAGACACAGACAGACAGAAAGACAGACAGACACGAAAGCGGAGCCACAGACACAGACATACAGACAGTAAAGCGGAGCCACAGACAGAGACAGACAGACAGTAAAGCGCAGCCACAGACACAGACAGACAGACAGTAAAGCGGAGCCACAGACACAGACAGACAAACAGTAAAGCGGAGCCACAGACACAGACAGACAGAGAGTAAAGCGGAGCCACAGACACAGACAGACAGACACTAAAGCGGAGCCACAGACACAGACAGACAGACAGTAAAGCGGAGCCACAGACAGACAGACAGACAGACAGACAGACAGACAGACAGACAGACAGTAAAGTGGAGCCACAGACACAGACAGACAGACAGTAAAGCGGAGCCACAGACATAGACAGACAGACACTAAAGCGGAGCCACAGACACAGACAGACAGACAGTAAAGCGGAGCCACAGACAGACAGACAGACAGACAGTAAAGCGGAGCCACAGACAGACAGACAGACAGACAGACACTAAAGCGGAGCCACAGACACAGACAGACAGACAGACAGACAGACACTAAAGCGGAGCCACAGACACAGTGTCTCTGTTCTCTTGTAGATAAAGATGTTTCCCTGGTAGCGTTCTCTCTCTAGTTAGAACACAATACACTGGTGGAAAATAACAAAGCAGCCCGTTGTCTCCTGAGGGTGTGTGTGTGTGTGTGTGTGTGTGTGTGTGTGTGTGTGTGTGTGTGTGTGTGTGTGTGTGTGTGTGTGTGTGTGTGTGTGTGTGTGTGTGTGTGTGTGTGTGTGTGTGTGTATGTCTGGCGGGGTTCAGCTGGTGCTCTAATAGAATCTCAATGTGAAAGTGAAGGTCATTGCAACTTATCTAATCGTTAATGTTACGTAACGACCCATTGTTGAGGTAAGTGTGTCGACACCACACTCATCATGCACTATGATCTTCAGACATACAGAATCTATAGCAGAGAAAACATATAGAATCTATAGAAGAGAAACCATATAGAATCTATAGGAGAGATAACATATAGAATCTATAGAAGAGAAAACATATAGAATCTATAGGAGAGAAAACATATAGAATCTATAGGAGAGAAAACATATATAATCTATAGGAGAGAAACCATATAGAATCTATAGGAGAGATAACATATAGAATCTATAGGAGAGAAAACATATATAATCTATAGGAGAGAAAACATATATAATCTATAGAAGAGAAAACATATATAATCTATAGGAGAGAAACCATATATAATATATAGGAGAGAAAACATATAGAATCTATAGGAGAGAAAACATATAGAATCTATAGCAGAGAAAACATATAGAATCTATAGCAGAGAAAACATATATAATCTATAGGAGAGAAAACATATATAATCTATAGGAGAGATAACATATATAATCTATAGGAGAGATAACATATATAATCTATAGGAGAGAAAACATATATAATCTATAGGAGAGAAAACATATAGAATCTATAGGAGAGAAAACATATATAATCTATAGCAGAGAAAACATACAGAATCTATAGAAGAGAAAACATATATAATCTATAGAAGAGAAAACATATATAATCTATAGGAGAGAAAACATATAGAATCTATAGAAGAGAAAACATATATAATCTATAGGAGAGAAAACACATAGAATCTATAGGAGAGAAAACATATAGAATCTATAGGAGAGAAAACATATAGAATCTATAGGATAGAAAACATATATAATCTATAGGAGAGAAAACATATATAATCTATAGGAGAGAAAACATATAGAATCTATAGGATAGAAAACATATATAATCTATAGGAGAGAAAACATATAGAATCTATAGGAGAGAAAACATATAGAATATATAGGAGAGCACAGGGCTACTATATACTCTAGACACACACACAAACACCTGGCACACATTCACACATACAACAGCCGACTCTCCCAGTACAGTACAATGTCTCTGCTTTTGCTTATCATTCCCAGAAGGCCTATAACAATTCTGCTTATCAATCCCAGAAGGCCTATAACAATTCTGCTTATCATTTCCAGAAGGCCTATAACAATTTTGCTTATCATTTCCAGAAGGCTTATAGCACTTCTGCTTGTCATTCCCAGAAAGCCTATAACACTTCTGCTTATCATTCCCAGAAGGCCTATAACACTTCTGCTTATCATTCCCAGAAGGCCTATAACACTTCTGGGAAATAATGTTTGTTCAATCATTGCATTTCTGCCAGGACACAATCCATCTCCTCTAGCAGCCAGGCAAGCTACATTCAATCACATCGCAATGTACCAGCCCTGTCTGTCTGCCTGCATGCAGACACGTACACAATTGAATGCAAGGACGCACACACATACAAACACGCACAAACACACACACACACACACACATACACACACGATGAATGATAAATGGTATGGTTCAAAGAAAAAATGCAAAAGAGGTGACCAACAAGTCATGCTGCTCAGCTGATTGGTTGACATACTGTAAACTGATACATTTTGTGGCTAAACTTAACAAAAAGAAGAATACATTATATTACCAAACAAAGATATACGTATGACATAAAACCCAATGAAAAAAAGACTTTGGAGTACCTTAACTAATATCATGGGCAGAAAAACTCAATTCATCTCTATCGTTCATTGATGTTGATTGCTCATTTGTAACAAAAACTTTCGATATTGCTAATCATTTCAATGACTATTTCACTAGTCAAATGCAAAAACTCAGACGTGAAATTAAAACATTGAACAGTGAACCATCATATTATTTGTATAAAATATATCACATTAATTGTGAAAGAGAAGCGTTGCTGTTTGATCAAGTTGGTGTGGGAGAGGTGTAAAAACTATTATAATAATAATAATATGCCATTTAGCAGACGCTTTTATCCAAAGCGACTTACAGTCATGCGTGCATACATTTTTTTTTTGTATATGGGTGGTCCCGGGGTTCGACCCCACTACCTTGGCGTTACAAGCGCCGTGCTCTACCAGCTGAGCTACAGAGGACCACACTATTGTTATCCATCCATAATAAAGCTACCAGGTATAGACAGCCTTGATGGGAAACTATTGAGAATGCTAGCAGGCTGTATTGCCACCACTATTTGATAGAATCCAGCGAGTGTTCTTCAATGGAAGCTTCTCTAACATCTGATATGTACAGTGCGGTGTCCCTCAGGGCAGTTGTCTTGGGCCCTTGCTCTCATCAATTTTTACTAATGATTTGCCACTGGTCTTACACAAAGCTAGAATGACTATGTATGCGGATGATTCCACACTCTACATTTCAGCACACAAAGCCAGTGAGCTCACTGACATTCTAAATAAGGAGTTACAGTCAGTATCAAAAATGGGTGATTGATAATAAACTGATCTTAAATACATCTAAAACTAAAAACATTCTCTAAGACATAAACCTCAACTGGAGTTGTGTATAAAAGGTATGACCATTGAACAAGTTGAGGAAACTAAACTCCTAGGTAGAACATTGGATAGTCAGTTATGATGGTCAAGTCATATTGACAAAGTTGTTGTGAAAATGGGGAGGGATATGTCTGTTAAAAAAATAGGTTTTCTAACCAAAAATCAACTGTACTAGTTGTTCAGGCTCTGGTCTTGTCCCATCTTGATTACTGTCTGGTAATATGGTCAAATGCAGCAAAGAAAGACCTAGCAAAGCTGCAGCTGGCTCAAAACAGAGCAGCACGCCTTGCCCTTAACTGCACATACAGAACTAACATGAACAACATGCAGGCCAGTCTTTCCTGGTTGAGGGTTGATGAGAGATTAACTGCTTCTCTTCTAGTCTTTATGATAAATATTACTGTGATGAAAATTCCAGATTGTCTGCATAATCAAATAACATTCAGCTCAGACACCCGTACATACCCCACAAGACATGCCACCAGGGTTCTCTTCACAGTCCCCAAGTCCAAAATAAATTCACCGCAATGTACAGTATTATACAGAGCAATGATCACAATGTACAGTATTATACAGAGCCTTCCATCAGTATTATACAGAGTCTCTAACACACAGACACACTCTAACACACAGACACACACTAACACACAGACACACTATAACACACAGACACACTAACACACAGACACAATAACACACAGACACACTAACAAACAGACACACTAACACACAGACACACTAACAAACAGACACACACTAACACAGAGACACACTAACACACAGACACACACACTCCTTCTGAAGGCCTGCCTGTTATCATAGCAGATGATCCTTGTCATCCATCACAGAGAGGGGGACATCAGGGCCATCTGGGCCCAGCCAGGCCTCACCCACCCTGGGGTCCAATAGCTTCAACCTAGGCCTCTTCCTCCATCCTCCACCCTCACTCTGAACAGTCAACACCCATTTCTCAGCGAGAGCGCTTGATACGTTAAACGATCGATTAAATGATCAATCAATCATTCATCATCATCTGCAATCAAGGACTCTGAATCCACTGTCTTACGCTAGTTAATCACTTCTCAATGTGAAGATCCAACATCGTGACCTATGCGTCTGAAACGGAACCCTATTTCCTGCCGTTTCAGACGCACACCCAGAGTGTAGGGTTGACAGTACTTCATACAGTGCATTCGGGAAAGTATTCAGACCCCTTGACTTTTTTTTCCACATTTTGTTACGTTACAGCTGTATTCTAAAATGGATCTACACACAATAACCCCCATAATGACAAAGCAAAAACAGGTTTTTAGAAATTGTTGTTAATGTATTAAAATAAAAACCTGAAATATGACATTTACAGAAGTATTCAGACCCTTTACTGTGGGGTATGTATGGGTGTCTGAGTGCACTTTAATATAGACCACATGGAGAATTCAATAAATAAAATATATATATATACAGTGGGGAGAACAAGTATTTGATACACTGCCGATTTTGCAGGTTTTCCTACTTACAAAGCATGTAGAGGTCTGTAATTTTTATCATAGGTACACTTCAACTGTGAGAGACAGAATCTAAAACAAAAATCCAGAAAATCACATTGTATGATTTTTAAGTAATTAATTTGCATTTTATTGCATGACAGAAGTATTTGATCACCTACCTACCAGTAAGAATTCCGGCTCTCACAGACCTGTTAGTTTTTCTTTAAGAAGCCCTCCTGTTCTCCACTCATTACCTGTATTAACTGCACCTGTTTGAACTCGTTACCTGTATAAAGACACCTGTCCACACACTCAATCAAACAGACTCCAACCTCTCCACAATGGCCAAGACCAGAGAGCTGTGTAAGGACATCAGGGATAAAATTGTAGACCTGCACAAGGCTGGGATGGGCTACAGGACAATAGGCAAGCAGCTTGGTGAGAAGGCAACAACTGTTGGCGCAATTATTAGAAAATGGAAGAAGTTCAAGATGACGGTCAATCACCCTCGGTCTGGGGCTCCATGCAAGATCTCACCTCGTGGGGCATCAATGATCATGAGGAAGGTGAGGGATCAGCCCAGAACTACACGGCAGGACCTGGTCAATGACCTGAAGAGAGCTGGGACCACAGTCTCAAAGAAAACCATTAGTAACACACTACGCCGTCATGGATTAAAATCCTGCAGCGCACGCAATGTCCCCCTGCTCAAGCCAGCGCATGTCCAGGCCCGTCTGAAGTTTGCCAATGACCATCTGGATGATCCAGAGGAGGAATGGGAGAAGGTCATGTGGTCTGATGAGATAAAAATAGAGCTTTTTAGTCTAAACTCCACTCGCCGTGTTTGGAGGAAGAAGAAGGATGAGTACAACCCCAATAACACCATCCCAACCGTGAAGCATGGAGGTGGAAACATCATTCTTTGGTGATGCTTTTCTGCAAAGGGGACAGGACGACTGCACCGTATTGAGGGGAGGATGGATGGGGCCATGTATCGCGAGATCTTGGCCAACAACCTCCTTCCCTCAGTAAGAGCATGGAAGATGGGTCGTGGCTGGGTCTTCCAGCATGACAACAACCCGAAACACACAGCCAGGGCAACTAAGGAGTGGCTCCGTAAGAAGCATCTCAAGGTCCTGGAGTGGCCTAGCCAGTCTCCAGACCTGAAACCAATATAACATCTTTGGAGGGAGCTAAAAGTCCGTATTGCCCAGCGACAGCCCCGAAACCTGAAGGATCTGGAGAAGGTCTGTATGGAGGAGTGGGCCAAAATCCCTGCTGCAGTGTGTGCAAACCTGGTCAAGACCTACAGGAAACGTATGATCTCTGTAATTGCAAACAAAGATTTCTGTACCAAATATGAAGTTCTGCTTTTCTGATGTATCAAATACTTATGTCATGCAATAAAATGCAAATTAATTACTTAAAAATCATACAATGTGATTACAGACCTCTACATGCTTTGTAAGTAGGAAAACCTGCAAAATTGGCTGTGTATCAAATACTTGTTCTCCCCACTGTATATATATATATACAGTGGGGAGAACATCCAGTGTAGGTAGTATATATCTACACTCTACTCACCACGGTGACGATATGGCGTGCCGAGACTGGAGCATTCTCCACCCGCACCTCCTGCTCCGGCTGTGCCAGCAGGCTGACGGCTCCATGCCCACGGGATGCCTGGCGTAACCCAGACTCCAGCATTGCAGCGGGCATCAGCTTGTCCAGCCTGACATGGGTCTGGGCGGACTGGGTGAGGAGGCTGTCCACCCTGGCCTGGGTCTGGGCCTGGAGACTGTCCATGTCCCTGCTGAAACATTATGTATGATCAGCGTGTGTGCTACGGAGACATCCGTTTAGTTTAGTTTAATTTCATGCGTACTATGGCAGATAAAAGCTGAATCGCAGTATGACATAAAATAAAATTAGATACAAGACAACCAAAGTCACAAAGGGAGTTGGTTGTAAAACAAAATAATATTAAACTAATGTTCAATTGCGTCCAATAATTCTTTATTGTGTCCCTTTCTGTAAATGTGTCTTGAATCTCAAACTCAACATCATCCCTACATCTGTGTCTGTCAGTTGAGTGCTGGTGCCTTTTTCATTTTTTGATGTGATGGACTGTGTTGGTTTCAAACATCATGAGGATAGAGTTGAGCATCTCTCTTTACCTGAAGCTGTCCAGTCTGGCCTGGTGTTGGGCATGGAGGATGTTAACCATAGCATGGAGACTGTCCCTGTCCCCACCGCGCTGCCACACAGGTGTCTCCAGACCCAGGGACCTCTCCTGGCCATCTTGGTCCACGTGACGGTACACCAGGACTGGGTGGTCCGACCACCGCCTCCCGCCACCGGTCCTGGTCATGTAGCGGTCATGGTCACCAGATAAAACATCTACAAAGAAAGAGGGAATGGGTTTATGCTAGCTGCAGGTCTACCACTCTGGTTGATGCTATGCTAGCTGCAGGTCTACCACTATGGTTGATGCTATGCTAGCTGCAGGTCTACCACTCTGGTTGATGCTATGCTAGCTGCAGGTCTACCCCTCTGGTTGATGCTATGCTAGCTGCAGGTCTACCACTCTGGTTGATGCTATGCTAGCTGCAGGTCTACCACTCTGATTGATGCTATGCTAGCTGCAGGTCTACCCCTCTGGTTGATGCTATGCTAGCTGCAGGTCTACCACTCTGGTTGATGCTATGCTAGCTGCAGGTCTACCACTCTGGTTGATGCTATGCTAGCTGCAGGTCTACCACTCTGGTTGATGCTATGCTAGCTGCAGGTCTACCACTATGGTTTCTTTGGACTCATCAATGCTAATCAAGATTTATTGACAGTGAAGCGGTTGTTTGAACAACCTTTTTACACAAAGTTACATTTTGAACTCGCAGTAGAACCAGATATCACAAATGAATCCCTCACAGACAAGAAAGTGAAAGAGGTAGAACAAGAGCATCACAGAGTTCATAGGAAAGAAAGGATGAGAGAGAGAATGGATAAGACAGGAACGATAGAGAGAATGGATAAGAAAGGATGAGAGAGAGAATGGATAAGACAGGAACGATAGAGAATGGATAAGACAGGAACGAGAGAGAGAATGGATAAGACAGGAACGATAGAGAGAATGGATAAGACAGGAACGATAGAGAGAATGGATAAGACAGGAACGATAGAGAGAATGGATAAGACAGGAACGATAGAGAGAATGGATAAGACAGGAACGATAGAGAGAATGGATAAGACAGGAACGATAGAGAGAATGGATAAGACAGGAACGATAGAGAGAATGGATAAGACAGGAACGATAGAGAGGGATACTGTACATAGTCTCTGGTATTAGTTTAATTAAGCTGATCAGTCATCCTCTCACGCCCGAGCCATGAAACCTGGCCCCCTTTACATCTCTCTCCCTGCTCCCTGCTCTCTGTGATCTCTCTCTCGCTCTCTCTGTCTCTCTCTCTCTCTCTCTCTCTCTCTCTCTCTCTCTCTCTCTCCCTGCTCTCTGTGCTCTCTCTCTCTCTCTCTCTCTCTCTCTCTCTCTCTCTCCCTCCCTGCTCTCTGTGCTCTCTCTCTCGTTCTCTCTCTCTCTCTCTCTCTCTCTCTCTCTCTCTCTCTCTCTCTCTCTCTCTCTCTCTGTCTCTCTCTCTCTCTCTTTCTCTGAGCTTGGCCGAGTGAATGTCATGTTGTTATTCGGTTTCCTGATTGAGAGGCGGAGGCAGCAGGCAGAGATACAGTAGAGAGAGACAGACAGAGAGAGAGAGAGAGAGAGAGAGAGAGAGAGAGAGAGAGAGAGAGAGAGAGAGAGAGAGAGAGAGAGAGAGAGAGAGAGAGAGAGCAATCAGATTTCCTCGTGTGCCAGGCACACGTGTGTCAGCACGGCAGGGTTGTATGGAAGGAACAGTGGGAAGAAGAAATGTCATCCCTCCTAGTAAGACATCACACCATATCTGATGCCACGTCTGATTTTAGGGCTCTGGTCAAATACACTCTTAGAAAAACAGTTAATTACGGGTTCTTCTAAGAGTGTAGAACATAATAAATGTTCTAGAACTCAGGAAAATCGGCCTGGAGGTCAACAGCTGCCAATCACATGGGTTTTGACCTTTGACCTTCACTGAGTGACATCCATAGAATTAGGAATTAGAATACTAAATGAATTTAAAAGGCATTTCTATGGTGACAGCCAGATGATCTGCTGACCTTACTCTAGACATCTAGTGTATAGGCTCCATTGGTTTTACAGTATCTCTCTGAGTCACAATGACAGGTTTATCAATCACCTTCTGGTATAGGCTAAGAGCAGAATAAATACATATAATAATAATAATAATAATAGGTCATTTAGCAGACGCTCTTATCCAGAGCGACTTACAGGAGCAATTAGGGTTAAGTGCCTTGCTCAAGGGCACATCGACAGATTTTTCACCTAGTGGGCTCGGGGATTAGAACCTGCGACCTTTCGGTTACTGGCACAACGCTCTTAACCACTAAGCTACCTGCCGCCCATGTAGTCTACTCTGTCTGTCTGTCTGTCTGTCTGTCTGTCTGTCTGTCTCTCTCTCTCTCTCTCTCTCTCTCTGTCTCTCTCTCTCTCTCTCTCTCTCTCTCTCTCTCTCTCTCACCCTCTCAACCTGTAATAACAAACGGTGTATCAGTATGATACAGTAGTGCCAGTTGTACAATTGTTGTAGAATTTCACAATGGTAAACTCAGTCAATTATTTTACTGTACATTCTCTGTAAAACCACGTGTATAATACGTGGCATTGTCTTTAGACTAACGCCGTTCACAATATAGGCTAAATCCTTCATCCAGGTAATTAATGCTGCGCGACCGTTCCTCTTTCACAAACGCAGTTGACACATTTTCTCCGTAACGACAGTAGTGTTGTTTTCGGCCGGTTGCTAGCCATGGTCCTGAACCACGCTTCCTTATTGGATTAGAGGTGGGATTCTATTCCATCAGTTTTCAGCCTCGCGCTTTATGCGTTTGCAGACGGACCACACAAACGCAACAACTTCGATTCTGGCTATGTTGCATGAAAAATATGATGAAACATAAGACGGTTATGCTTCTAATTTCCCTTTACATATTGAACGTATCCCTATTTATCATCATCATTGGCATGAAGGCTGACACAGTTTGGAATAATGCTGTGTTACTACAAAACATGCATGCAGCAATAACATGCACGCAGCACCTTACAAAACAAATGCCATTACAATCCCGTATAAAATACATACAAGATGTGCACGCTATGTGTGACGCTGAAAGCATAGGTTATGGAATTGCATTGAATGGAGTGAGGTGTTTCTGTGCACTAACTGGAGAATAGACTACAACACCAGTCAGTGATGACATTCATTGGATCTATCTGAACGCTTGCATGGTTATTGGTGTCCTAATCTGCGCCGCTTACCTACTATCCCCAGCTGTAGTAACAAGGATAAAACCATAAAAAAGCCGCATCTTCTTCGTCGCATCTTTCCCGTCAAGGTACTGCGGGCAGCTCACATTGAAAGGCGGGTTGGAATGAACAAGAGGCGGTCTCCCTTCCTTTTGTCTGTCTGTATCGGCTGCTGATGAAGTTAATATCAGGGTTAAATGTCGAGAATTCCAACAATCCAACCTTGCTATAGCTCGCATTCAATGTCGTTTATGTTATACTGTGTGTTATTTACCTAGCTCTGTCTTTATCATAGCCTCCCGCCCAACGCGCGCCAGAGGAGTCAGAGCCGCATCTGGGCTCGAGGCCGCTGGTACTCCGAGCGCGAGCGGGTTCGTCTTGTGGAACCAGCTGTATGCATGAATGCGAAGCAAGATTCCTCCAAACGAAGGCAGCAGCGCACTCTGCGCTACGGTGGGTGTGGCATATGTTGCATTATTGGCCTTTCATTCGCTAAGGTTGTTCAAATGAAAATTGTAAAAATGTGAAATTCGAACAGTAAGCTACATACCCCACTAACACCTTCTACATGCAATGTAAAGATTAACCAACACAAAGTCATATTCTCTCGTCTCTGAAAATTCATTGAAAAGATATAGGTGTAGCCTAATGCTAGAAATGTTGTCTGTCATAGCACTAAACATTCATCACAAACATATCTGGATCTGATCATGCAAACCTTTCACTCACTGCCTTGATGAGCATTCTCTCAGTCAGAGCTCAAAGTACCATTTCCAGATTACCCCCAGTCCACACACACACACACACACACACACACACACACACACACACACACACACACACACACACACACACACACACACACACACACACACACACACACACACACACACACACACACACACACACACACACACACACTATGTAGTACAGAAACACATATTCCCCTTCAATTAGGCTCTGCTCAAAAGTAGTGCACTATATAGTGAACAGGGTGTGATTTGGGATGCAGTGAGCAGGCTGTCTGACTCCCTTGTCTATTCCCTCACATGGCCATGGGGGCTTCTCTACAGGCAGAAGTGACAACATTCATTCAAACACTTGATACAGCATAGGAAGGAAGCAATAGATAGAGAGAAAAGCGAGAGAGAGGAGAGAGAGAGAGAGAGAGAGAGAGAGAGAGAGAGAGAGAGAGAGAGAGAGAGAGAGAGAGAGAGAGAGAGAGAGAGGAGAGAGGGAGAGAGGAGAGAGGGAGATGAGAGAAAGTAAGAGGGAGAGAGTGAGAGAGATAGAGAGAGAGAGAGAGAGAGAGAGCGAGAGAGAGAGAGAGAGAGAGAGAGAGAGATGAGAGAGGGAGATGAGAGAAAGTAAGAGGGAGAGAGTGAGAGAGATAGAGAGAGAGAGAGAGAGAGAGAGAGAGAGAGAGCGAGAGAGAGAGATAGAGAGAGAGCGAGAGGAGAGAGAGAGAGAGAAAGAGAGAGAGTGAGAGGAGAGAGAGAGCGAGAGAGAGAGAGGAGAGAGAGAGAGAGAGAGAGAGAGAGAGAGAGAGAGAGAGAGAAAGAGAGAGGGAGATGAGAGAAAGTAAGAGGGAGAGATAGAGAGAAATAGAGAGAGATAGAGAGAGAGAGAGCGAGAGAGAGAGATAGAGAGAGAGCGAGAGAGAGAGAGAGGAGAGAGAGAGACAGAGGAGAGCGAGAGAGAGGAGAGAGAGAGAGAGAGAGAGAGACCAAAGACCAAAGACCAAAGACCAAAGTTAGACCAAAGTTCTCAATTGGTACAAAATATATAGAGTACTGCTTACACTACAATTACTTAGATTTAAAAATAAGCTAAACTGGACACCTTAATGAGGCAGTGAATGAACTGAGAGAGAAAGCACGCAGGGCATTCTACGCCATTAAAAAACAAATTCAAATTGAAATACCTATAAAAATGTGGCTAAAACTATTTGAATGTATCATTGAACCAATTGCACTTCATGGCAGCGAGGTGTGCGGTCCACCTGCAAAATTAGATTTCAACCCATGGGACAAACACCGCATTGAAACCCTGCATGCAGAGTTCTGTAAGATTCTCCTACATGTCCATAGGAAACCTACAAACAATGCATGCTGGGCAGCATTAGGCCAATATCCACTAATAATAAAAACTCAAATAAGAGCAATTAAGTTTTGGAAACGTTTAAAATACAGTGACCCCCTCTCATATCATTACCAACCCCTGCAATGCCAAGAGCTGAGCAAAGAAAAGAGTCTCCTCATCCAGCTGGTCCTGGGGCTGAGTTCACAAACCTGTTCAACTAACACACTGAAGCCTCAGGACCAGAACATCCAATCAATCAGAATAAACCAAATTACAACACAGTCAAAACAAAACTCCTGTCACACCCTGGCTCTGGGGACTCTATATGTTGAGCCAGGGTGTGGATATTCTATGTATTGTATTTCTGTGTTGGCCAGAGTGGTTCCCAATCAGAGGCAATGAGTGTCAGCTGTTGCTGGTTGTCTCTGATTGGGAGCCATATTTATAGAGGCTGTTTTCCCACAATAGTTGTGGGATCTTGTTCCTTTCGGTGTGTTCCAGTTGGTTTGTTCCTTTTGGTCTGTACCGTAGGACTGCACGTATCGTTTGTTGTTTTGTGCGAGTGTTTACTCTCTTTAAATAAATATGTTTGCCTGCAACGCTGCGCCTTGGTCCACTCTCTCTAACGATCGTGACAGAAGATCCCACCATACCAGGACCAAGCAGCGTGTCCAGGAGCAGGCGCCCTGGACATGGGAGGAAGCGCCGGGAAAGGAGCTGGAGAGGTTGGCGATGGCCCAGGTGGGCAAATCGTGGTCCTGGGAGGACATGCTCGGGGGCAAAGGGCCATGGGCTAAGATTAAGGCCCTGGCGAGAGAGGAGCAACGGCGTCAACAGTGTCGTCGTCGGACGGACGAGAGGCAACCCCAGACATTTTTTAGGGGGGGGCACACGGCATGGGCGACTGGGCAGCAGGAGGCTGCCACAGGGCGAATTGGGAGATTAGGAGAGGAGGCCACCGGGTTTGGGGGGCCAGAAGGCAGGTTGGCGGAGCCTGGATGGAGAGCAGAGCCAACTCCCCGTACTCAGGCATGGCAGCATGAGACTGGGCAGGTTCCACAGTATGCGGAGCTGCGTACTGTGCCACGAGTGGTCCGGCATAGTCCGGTACGTCCTGTGCGAGCACCCCGCACGTGTCGTGCGAAGGTGGGTATGCAGCCAGGACGGAGTGTGCCGGCTCAGCGCTCGTGGCCTCCAGTGCCTCTCCTCGGTCCCGGATATCCTGCGCCAGTGTCACGTGCTGTTATGCCAGTACGGGTACACAGCCCTGTACGTCCTGTGCTGATGCCTCACACAGAGTGTGTGAAGGTAGGCATTCAGCCAGGACGGGTTGTGGCAGCTCTTCACTCCAGGTCTCCTATCCGTCTCCACAGCCCGGCTCGGCCTATTCCTGCTCCTCGCACCAAGCCTACGGTGTGCGTCGCCAGCCCGGCCCGGCCTGTTCCTGCTCCACGCACCAAGCCAGGGGTGCGCATCGTCAGCCCGGTACGGCCCGTTCCGGCTCCACGCACCAAGCCAGGGGTGCGCATCGTCAGCCCGGTCCGGCCCGTAGCTGCTCCACGCACCAAGCCAGGGGTGCGCATCGTCAGCCCGGTCCGGCCCGTCCCTGCTCCACGCACCAGGCCAGGGGTGTGCGTCGTCAGTCCGGCACAAACCGTGCCTGGGTCACCGGTGCCTGGTCAGGTACCGGTCAGCTGCTCCACACCGGAGCTGAAGCAATCCGCTTCTACGATGTCCAGTCCAGCTCCGGTCAGCGGGGCCAGACCGGACCAGGGGCGCCACGGGGGGATGGTTGAAGGGTGGTGGTCTAGCCCGGAGCCGGAACCGCCTCCGAGGAGGAATGCCCACCCAGCCCTCCCCTGGTTTGTTGATGTTTAGGCGCGGTCGCAGTCCGCGCCTTTAGGGGGGGGGTACTGTCACACCCTGGCTCTGGGGACTCTATATGTTGAGCCAGGGTGTGGATATTCTATGTATTGTATTTCTGCGTTGGCCAGAGTGGTTCCCAATCAGAGGCAACGAGTGTCAGCTGTTGCTGGTTGTCTCTGATTGGGAGCCATATTTAAAGAGGCTGTTTTCCCACAATAGTTGTGGGATCTTGTTCCTTTCGGTGTGTTCCAGTTGGTTTGTTCCTTTTGGTCTGTACCGTAGGACTGCACGTATCGTTTGTTGTTTTGTGCGAGTGTTTACTCTCTTTAAATAAATATGTTTGCCTGCAACGCTGCGCCTTGGTCCACTCTCTCTAACGATCGTGACAACTCCATTACTTATTGGGAAACACAAGCACAAGCACAAAGTAAAATGCAGTGCTGTCTGGCCACAAATCGACAGTACACCGTGGCTAACTATTTGACCATGGTACTGATCAAAACCTTAGAAAAACCTTGACAAAGTACAGGCTCAGTGAGCACAGCCTTGCCATTGAGAAGGGAAAACACTGGCTCACTGTAGAGGACAGGTTGTGCAACCACTGCACCACAGTAGAACCTGAGACAGAGCTGCATTTCCTGACAAAATGTCAAAAATATAAAACAATTAGGGAATGTCGTTTCCCCAAATTTGAAACCCTTATTCAAGGTTTCAAAGACCTCTCTGATGAGGATAGGCTACCCGTCCTGTTGGGGGAGGACTCAGGCTACCCGTCCTGTTGGGGGAGGACGCAGAGAGCTGTGGGTTGGCAGGATAGGCTACCCGTCCTGTTGGGGGAGGACGCAGGCTACCCGTCCTGTTGGGGGAGGACGCAGAGAGCTGTGGGTTGGCAGGATAGGCTACCCGTCCTGTTGGGGGAGGACGCAGAGAGCTGTGGGTTGGCAGCGCACTACATTGCTGCCTGCCATAAGATGAGGGACAGTGTCTGACAGACCAACCAACCTGCACATGTCCTCTATATTGTTATTGTTCAATGGTTATTTTGACCCTTGGTTATCGTTGTTACTGATGTCCTGTTGATAATATTGATTATTATTATTTTAACTATGTTAATATTGTAAAGTAAGCTTTGGCAATATACATTGTTATGTCATGCCAATAAAGCAAATTGGATTGAATTGAGATAGAGAGAGAGAGAGGAGAGAGAGAGAGAGAGAGAGAGAGAGAGAGATATACAGAGAGAGAGAGAGAGAGAGAGAGAGAGAGAGAGAGAGAGAGAGAGAGAGAGAGAGAGAGAGAGAGAGAGAGAGAGAGAGAGAGAGAGAGAGCAGAGTGAGTGAGTGAGTGAGTGAGTGAGTGAGAGAGGGGGGGGGGGATAACATGAGAGCTGACACTCTGATGTATAGAGTAGTTGGAGATAGTGGTAACTCTGGCAGGCAAGCTAAGCTACAGAAACCCAGTCAGTCCCTATGGGTTTCCTTTCCTGTTTTAGAGCTCTTTCAACTACAGTATAATCATTTTGCCTGCAGAGAACTCTCAAACATGGCAGTAGCTTAGTGCCAAGTCAAAAAGTAGGTAATACATCAATTCTAATGACTTAGTAAAATACCAGTGGAGCTCAGTGCTGCATACCTTCCTGACCAGTAGAGCCCAGTGTAGGTGCTGCATACCTTCCTGACCAGTAGAGCCCAGTGTAGGTGCTGCATACCTTCCTGACCAGTAGAGCCCAGTGTAGGTGCTGCATACCTTCCTGACCAGTAGAGCTCAGTGTAGGTGCTGCGTATTGATAAGTTTAACTCAATATGCAATAAACTTGTTTACCACAAAAGAGTCAAAACTCAGAGTGAATTTCAATTGTTTAATACCCAAAAGACGCAACAGCTGAACACGTGCCTTTCGAGCTGTGCAGCATTCTCTTATATCCTATCAAAGCTCTCCCCGTCCGCAGCACTCTCTTATGTCTTATCAAAGCTCCCCGTCCATACAATTATATATACAACAGTTTTCCACTAACATGACACAGCACTTTCCACAGACCCTTTCACCCTGATTAAGGACATGATCTTCTGCTAATCATGACCCAGGAGTTTTGACATTCTCAACCGCTGTTGGCATCACTTCCTCTTATCTGGATTATTCACAGTTAGACAAGGAAGGTCTGGCCATAGTCTTTGCTGTGAAACGCTTCCATCAGTACCTCTACGGTCGTCATTTCACCATCTGCACTGACCACAAACCACTGATGAGCCTTTTCAGTGAATCAAGATGCATTCCTCCCATGGCTTCAGCAAGGATACAGCGCTGGGCCCTCACACTGTCAGCTTACCAGTACACTATAGTGTATAGAGCGGGGAAGGACAATGCAAACGCAGACGCGCTCAGACGTCTCCCGCTACCAGAGATGCCCGCCACAACTGTGGTGCCTCCCGAGACAATTTTCCTAATGGAGAGATTGTCAAACTCACCTGTGAATGCCAAACAGATCAAACAGTGGACAGACCGGGATCCTATCCTGTCCCAAGTGAAAAGATTCCTTATGCAGGGTTGGCCTCCTGTCATAGAGGATGATGGACTAAGACCTTATGCAAAGCGCAAAACTGAGCTGAGTGTGCAGGACGGCTGCATACTCTGGGGGTCCAGTGGTTGTTCCACCCCCTGGCCGTGCACAAGTCATGGATGAGGTCCATGAGGCTCACCCGGGAGCCTCCCGGATGAAAGGTTTAGCCAGATCTTACATCTGGTGGCCTAACATGGATCAGGGTGTAGAAAACAAAGTTAAATCATGTTCTGAGTGTCAGAGTAACCAGAAGATGGCGCCACCCGCGCCACTACATCTGCGGGAGTGGCCTGACCGCCCATGGTCCAGGCTGCACATAGACTTTGCAGGCCCTTTCATGGGTCACATGTTCCTTGTCATGGTGGACGCGCACTCCAAGTGGCTGGAGGCTCACATCATGAGCAACATCACAGCGACCACAACCATCGAAACGCTTCGGCAGGTGTTTGCAACCCACGGTCTTTCCTGACTCTCTTGTGTCCGACAACGCAACAACGTTTACCTGTGACTTGTTCCAAGAATTCATGCAGAGAAACGGGATTCGCCGTGTCCGCAGCGCTCCGTTTCACCCGGCCTCAAAATGGCTTAGCGGAGCGGGCTGTGCAGACACTGAAAGAGGAGCTCAAAAGGATGACTGGGGGAACCATCACAACTAAGCTCTCTCGGTTCTTGTTTCAGTACCGCATCATGCCACTCAACCGCTGTTGGCATCACTTCCTCTTATCTGCTGCCCCTTCCTCATCTTCCTGCTGTTAGGCCATGGAGCATATCCGTGGTTTCAAGTCACAAGCTTTCTAACAGACAGTTCCCCAATACCACCCACAGCCTAGTATACAATCCCCTTCTCTCTTCATTCACTACAACCCTACAATACAAAACCATCCTTGAGACTTAAAGTCTCATTCTACTTCCCCTTAATCACACAAAAAGCAATTATTTACAATCTAACAATACCTTCCTGAGCTAGGCCCAGTACACAGGGCCCTGGCCCCAGTGGCTCTGCTTTCAGAGAGAGAGAGAGAGAGAGAGAGAGAGAGAGAGAGAGAGAGAGAGAGAGAGAGAGAGAGAGAGAGAGAGAGAGAGAGAGAGAGAACATATTCCAATTAGCTATACTTAAACTCTTTAACATCATCCTTAGCTCTGACAACTTCCCCAATATTTGGAACCAAGGACTGTTCACCCCAATCCACAAAAGTGGAGACAAATCCGACACCAATAACTAACGTGGGATATGCGTCAACAGCAACCTTGGGAAAATCCTCTGCATCATCATTAACAGCAGACTAGTTCATTTCCTCAGTGAAAACAATGTACTGAGCAAATGTCAAATTGGCTTTTTACCAAATTACCGTACGACAGACCACGTATTCCAAACCAAAACAAAGGCAAAGTCTTCTCATGCTTTGTTGATTTCAAAAAAGCTTTTGACTCAATTTGGCACGAGGGTTTGCTATACAAATTGATGGAAAGTGGTGTTGGGGGAAAAACATACGACATTATAAAATCCATGTACTCAAACAACAAGTGTGCGGTTAAAGTTGGCAAAAAACACACATATTTCTTTCCACAGGGCCGTGGAGTGAGACAGGGATGCAGTTTAAGCCCCACCCACTTCAACATATATATCAACAAATTGGCGAGGGTACTAGAACAGTCTGCAGCACCCGGCCTCACCCTACTAGAATCTGAAGTCAAATGTCTACTGTTTGCTGATGATCTGGTGCTTCTGTCACCAACCAAGGAGGGCCTACAGCAGCACCTAGATCTTCTGCACAGATTCTGTCAGACCTGGGCCCTGACAGTAAATCTCAGTAAGACAAAAATAATGGTGTTCCAAAAAAGGTCCAGTTGCCAGGACCACAAATACAAATTTGATCTAGTTGCCCTAGAGCACACAAAAAACTATTCATACCTCGGCATAAACATCAGTGCTATAGGTAACTTCCACAAAGCTGTGAACGATCTGAGAGACAAGGCAAGAAGGGCCTTCTATGCCATCAAAAGGAACATAAAATTCGACATACCAATTAGGATCTGGCAAAAAATACTTGATTCAGTTATAGAACCCATTGCCCTTCATGGTTGTGAGGTCTAGGGTCCGCTCACCAACCAAGAATTCACAAAATGGGACAAACACCAAATTGAGACTCTGCATGCAGAATTCTGCAAAAATATCCTCAGTGTAAAACGAAAAACACCAAATAATGCTTGCAGAGCAGAATTAGGCCGATACCCGCTAATGATCAAAATCCAGAAAAGAGCCGTTAAATTCTATAACCACTTAAAAGGAAGCGATTCCCAAACAAAGCCATCACCTACAGAGAGATGAACTTGGAGAAGAGTCCCCTAAGCAAGCTGGTCCTGGGGCTCTGTTCACAAACACAAACAGACCCCACAGAGCCCCAGGACAACAACACATTTAGACCCAACCAAATCATGAGAAAACTAAAAGAGAATTACTTGACACATTGGAAAGAATTAACAAAAAAACTGAGCAAACTAGAATGCTATTTGGCCCTAAACAGAGAGTACACAGTGGCAGAATACCTGCCCACTGTGACTGACCCAAACTTAAGGAAAGCTTTGACTATGTACAGACTCAGTGAGCATAGCCTTGCTATTGAGAAAGGCCGCCGTAGGCAGACCTGGCTCTCAAGAGAAGACAGGCTATGTGCACACTGCCCACAAAATGAGGTGGAAACTGAGCTGCACTTCCTAACCTCCTGCCAAATGTATGACCATATTAGAGACACATATTTCCCTCAGATTACAGCGATCCACAAAGAATTTGAAAACAAACCCGGTTTTGATAAACTCCCATATCTACTGGGTGAAATACCACAGTGTGCAATCACAGCAGCAAGATTTGTGACCTGTTGCCACAAGAAAAGGGCAACCAGTGAAGAACAAACACCATTGTAAATACAACCCATATTTATGTTTATTTATTTTCCCATTTGTACTTGCACATTGTTACAACACTGTATATATACATAATATGACATTTGAAATGTCTTTATTCTTTTGGAACTTCTGAGTGTAATGTTTACTGTTAATATTTATGGTTTATTTCACTTTTGTTTACTATCTACTTCACTTGCTTTGGCAATGTTAACACACGTTTCCCATGCCAATAAACCCCTTAAATTGAATTGAAATTGAATTGAGAGAGTGATAGAGAGAGTGTGTGTGTGAGAGAGAGAGAGAGAGTGAGAGTGAGAGAGAGAGAGAGAGAGAGAGAGAGAGAGAGAGAGAGAGAGAGAGAGAGACGCCTAGCTATCTGATCGCTACCTACTTCTGTCAACACACAGAGCTCTGGTCCCGGTGGCTCTGCTTTCTGCGTCAGTCCTGATGCTCCTCCTAGCCACACACACACACACACACACACATACACACACACACACCTGCCTCTCTCCACTCTTCCTGAGTGCAATTTTCTGACATTGAAGACATGAGGAGGAGCTTACGGGTCTTAGTCACGCATCACTGACAGATAGAATAAAGACACACAACAACAGAAGTAAGATTGAGGAGTACCAGGTTGTCTGTTTAACAACAACAGAAGTGAGATTGGGGAGTACCAGGTTGTCTGTTTAACAACAACAGAAGTGAGATTGGGGAGTACCAGGTTGTCTGTTTAATTGGGAGTACCAGGTTGTCTGTTTAATTGGGGAGTACCAGGTTGTCTGTTTAATTGGGAGTACCAGGTTGTCTGTTTAATTGGGGAGTACCAGGTTGTCTGTTTAATTGGGAGTACCAGGTTGTCTGTTTAATTGGGAGTACCAGGTTGTCTGTTTAATTGGGGAGTACCAGGTTGTCTGTTTAATTGGGAGTACCAGGTTGTCTGTTTAATTGGGGAGTACCAGGTTGTCTGTTTAATTTGGAGTACCAGGTTGTCTGTTTAATTGGGAGTACCAGGTTGTCTGTTTAATTGGGAGTACCAGGTTGTCTGTTTAATTGGGAGTACCAGGTTGTCTGTTTAATTGGGAGTACCAGGTTGTCTGTTTAATTGGGAGTACCAGGTTGTCTGTTTAATTGGGAGTACCAGGTTGTCTGTTTAATTGGGAGTACCAGGTTGTCTGTTAACCAGGGGTCCTAAATGGAGCCTTTTTCTGCCATGTGAAGTGTATAGTGGGGGCTTGATTGACTGTTGTTAAAACAGTTATGAAATAATTCTAGAATGTCATAGAGAAACATTGACTTTGAACAGGTTATGGTAGATTATATGACTATATTAGCCTGGAATCAATACGTTGCATTCCTCAGTAGAGTTTACACCCCTCTTTTTATCTGTCTCTGTCTCTGTCTCTCCTCATTCGGCATTGGTAATGCTGCCTACCTTAATCACCTGTGGGGTAGCAGCACTGATTACGTCCCAAACGGCATCCTATTCACTAAATAGTGCACTATTTCTGACCAGAGGTCTATGGGCCCTGGTCAAAAGTAGTGTTCCATTTGGACGCAGACCTTGACTCACTGCATTCCTCCTTAGGGACTACAGACAGTCAGCGAATAACCTGAGACTCAGGAGACTAAGGCCCAGTTCTGACCCAGCCTCTCTTCCTTAGGGACAAAGGGTGGCTATTTGAAGAATCTCAAATAATAAAATATATTTGGATTTGTTTAACACTTTTTTGGTTACTACATGATTCCATATGTGTTGTTTCATAGTTTTGATGTCTTCACTATTATTCTACAATGTAGAAAATAGTAAAAATAGAGAAAAACCCTTGAATGAGTAGGTGTTCTAAAACTTTTGACCGGTAGTGTACACAGCTGATTCAAATAATCAAAGCTTGAAAATAAGTTGGTTATTTGAAATAGGCTGTGTAGTGCTAGGGGGAAAAAACTAAACATGCACCCAGGAGGGACCCGGGACCGAGTTTGGGAAACCCTGGACTATGGAGGACTGGGCCATACCGGGGAGTGCAAATATGGCCGACCGATGGCTTCAAAGGGCCTCAATGGCCAATACATAGCATATGCAATCCAGAGTTAATATACAACATTGGCTACTGCATAATTTACAGGAACAAACTTTAAGTACCGCCCACCTCATAAGCTACCCTACCCGGAAAACTGACACAGTTAGAGGACGTCTTCTGAGAGCTGAAGTGTGTCCCTGAACTACACGACGATGGCTAAACTTAGTAGCTGTTTCAAACGGCTTTTTATCTTCTTCAACCTGCTGTTCGCGGTAAGTTGGCAACTCTTTATTTGTAAATACAAGTAGGAAAATGTCATCAATTCAATAGGCGATACTGTAAGGTTACTTTCGATTGTAATCAACTGCGCAGAAACAACAAGTTAATGTATCCTGTTCACCAAACACTTCTGCCCAGAGAAGTTAGTTTAAAGTGTTTGTTGCCTATCTGTGTAAAATGATATAGTTTCTATCTACTTACCTACGTGTTTCCATGTTGTATAAAGTTGTATGATACAATTTTACATCCGTTATGGCTTTAAAGACATTTTGAATTATATGATGTAAATATGCCTAGTACAAATATGAAAATCATGTTATTTGATAGTGGATGGGGTGTTTTTCTTTAGATTGTTGGAGGTGTGATTATCGGCCTGGGACTTCTGGGTCAATTCTTCTACCATGGCAGTACTTCAGAGGTAAAATGGGATCTAGCTCTGGTCCATGGCGTTACGTGTGCGGCTTGTGCTTTGAAGAAGTCTAAAGCCGCACACGTAACACCCTAGACAAGAGCTAACTGGGCTCAAAGTTACAATTGCGTTCAAACTGTATTTTACGAATATATAGGGATGTTGAATGAATTTTAACCAAAGATAATTAACTTTGATCACTTTGATTTGATCATTTCCCTATTTTGAATACAAAGTGAACTCTTGTGTACAAAGTCAATTTTGGCCTACCAAAACAAGACAACTAAATAAAAAGTTGGTCCAAAAAAACCCAGAAGGGATGTAGGCTATTATGATAACACTATGATAACATAGTTGTATACTGAGAGACACAATGGATTTTGCATTCTTTTCAGTTTGAGAACCAGACCACTGGCTTTGTTGTGCTGTACGTGGTCGGAGGTGTCACCATGGCTACGTCTCTGCTTGGAGCGTACGGAGCACACCGAGGGAAGAGAATCCCCCTGATCGTGGTGAGTGGATCCACTGCTACTAGCTGAGTTCAAATTCATTCAGACAACTATGACCAAAGAGACAGAACAATATACAACATGTCACGGTTTACCAGACACAGATTAAGCGTAGTCCAGGACTCAACTATTTTCAATGAAGATTCCTACTTGAGCTTGCTTTTTAGTCCAGGACTAGTCTTAGTCTGTGTCCGGGAAACCACCCTGATATCCTGTTTATATCCTATTACGACATTGGATTAGGAAAGATAATTACCATTTCGTAACCTGTATGGTTCAAGATGGGACTTTCTAACTGTTCACTGAGTCACACAGTAACTTTATCTCTCTCTCTCTCTTTCTCTCTCTTTCTCTCTTTCTCTCACTCTCTCTCTCTCTCTCTGTGTGTGTAGTTTCTGCTAGCCTGTATTATTGGCTGCTTCTGCTTCCTGCGTCTGGCGGTGCCCACAGCCATTTACCGTCCTGAGGTATTGTTTGTTAATAATAACGTCTGTACATGACTGTCCTGTAATACTTGATGTACTATACTGTTGGACAGGCCTACAGCCAGTGGTACTGGAATACTTGATGTACTATACTGTTGGACAGGCCTACAGCCAGTGGTACTGGAATACTTAGTACTATACTGTTGGACAGGCCTACAGCCAGTGGTACTGGAATACTTGGTACTATACTGTTGGACAGGCCTACAGCCAGTGGTACTGTAATACTTAGTACTATACTGTTGGACTACAGCCAGTGGTACTGGAATACTTGATGTACTATACTGTTGGACAGGCCTACAGCCAGTGGTACTGGAATACTTAGTACTATACTGTTGGACAGGCCTACAGCCAGTGGTACTGGAATACTTAGTACTATACTGTTGGACAGGCCTACAGCCAGTGGTACTGGAATACTTAGTACTATACTGTTGGACAGGCCTACAGCCAGTGGTACTGGAATACTTAGTACTATACTGTTGGACAGGCCTACAGCCAGTGGTACTGGAATACTTGATGTACTATACTGTTGGACAGGCCTACAGCCAGTGGTACTGTAATACTTAGTACTATACTGTTGGACAGGCCTACAGCCAGTGGTACTGGAATACTTAGTACTATACTGTTGGACAGGCCTACAGCCAGTGGTACTGTAATACTTAGTACTATACTGTTGGACAGGCCTACAGCCAGTGGTACTGTAATACTTAGTACTATACTGTTGGACAGGCCTACAGCCAGTGGTACTGGAATACTTAGTACTATACTGTTGGACAGGCCTACAGCCAGTGGTACTGGAATACTTGGTACTATACTGTTGGACAGGCCTACAGCCAGTGGTACTGTAATACTTAGTACTATACTGTTGGACTACAGCCAGTGGTACTGGAATACTTACATTTACATTTTACATTTTAGTCATTTAGCAGACGCTCTTATCCAGAGCGACTTACAGTTAGCACATACATTATTTTATCGAACCCACAACCCTGGCGTTGCAAACGCCATGCTCTACCAACTGAGCTACATCCCCTGCCGGCCATTCCCTCCCTTACCCTGGACGACGCTGGGCCAATTGTGCGCCGCCCCATGGGTCTCCCGGTCACTTGATGTACTATACTGTTGGACAGGCCTACAGCCAGTGGTACTGGAATACTTAGTACTATACTGTTGGACAGGCCTACAGCCAGTGGTACTGGAATACTTAGTACTATACTGTTGGACAGGCCTACAGCCAGTGGTACTGGAATACTTAGTACTATACTGTTGGACAGGCCTACAGCCAGTGGTACTGGAATACTTAGTACTATACTGTTGGACAGGCCTACAGCCAGTGGTACTGGAATACTTGATGTACTATACTGTTGGACAGGCCTACAGCCAGTGGTACTGTAATACTTAGTACTATACTGTTGGACAGGCCTACAGCCAGTGGTACTGGAATACTTAGTACTATACTGTTGGACAGGCCTACAGCCAGTGGTACTGTAATACTTAGTACTATACTGTTGGACAGGCCTACAGCCAGTGGTACTGTAATACTTAGTACTATACTGTTGGACAGGCCTACAGCCAGTGGTACTGTAATACTTAGTACTATACTGTTGGACAGGCCTACAGCCAGTGGTACTGTAATACTTAGTACTATACTGTTGGACAGGCCTACAGCCAGTGGTACTGGAATACTTAGTACTATACTGTTGGACAGGCCTACAGCCAGTGGTACTGGAATACTTGATGTACTATACTGTTGGACAGGCCTACAGCCAGTGGTACTGTAATACTTGATGTTTCTTTATGTTTCCTTTCCCCAAGGGATGACTGTAGTATGCTATACAAATACTGAACTTCTGTTAGGGGACCTCCAGTCTCTCTTAACAGACTGTCTTCCAGCAGCTAGCAGCTCACACAATATCTGTTTCTGATAAGGCAACCTGATAATAATAATAATAATAATAATAATACATTTGATTTATTCAGTACACAAGGCGCTACACAACATGACCTATATCCATACATTCAGGTTTAGGTGTGTGAATTGAGTAGGGCCTTGTTGACAACTGCGGTTGTGTGTTTTTTTTTCATTGGAAGGTGTGAATTCTGTCAACGCCATTGTTGACAACTGCGGTTGTGTGTTTTTTTTATTGGAAGGTGTGAATTCTGTCAACGCCATTGTTGACAACTGCGGTTGTGTGTTTTTTTTATTGGAAGGTGTGAATTCTGTCAACGCCATTGTTGACAACTGCAGGTTGTGTGTGTTTTTTGCAGGTAGAGCAGAGCATGGAGGAGAAGTTCCGTGAGGTACTGCCTCTGAACCGAGCTTCCCCTGACGTTAGACAGCTGACTGAGAGGATTCAGCTCGGGGTATGGAACATCTACATTAAACATTTCACCAGAATATACTTCACATTTCCATAGCATTCATTTATATCAAACGATTCCGCTTGGGATCTATTCCATTTTTACATGAAAACGTCAGCATGAAATGTTTCACTTAAGGTTTACAATAATATCATTCATTATATACTTGATCGTTTTGAGAAGTTACATTTTATAGTTGCATGTAGAAAATGTACCTAAGTAACGTTAACAGTATAGTGTCCTCTTGATCCTTATCATTGACCAATGAGGATACTGTCCTCTCGAATACAAAATGAAGTGTTCCTTCCAAACAGGTCCAGGCACGGCTGGCCATAACAGACTTGTTTTGTTTACTCTCTAACAGCAGTAATGAGGAAGAGGTTCAACCGGTTTACTGTTCTCAACATGCTCTTCCTGATACGCTGACTGTGTGTGTGTGGTGTGTGGTGTGTGTGTGTGTATTTTAACAGTTGAAGTGCTGTGGGTTGTTCAGTTACACAGACTGGGGCCAGAACGTCCCTGACTCCTGTCTCTGTCAGGGTGAGGAAGATCAGGTGGAAGGTAAATGCCAGAACATTCCATACGAGGTGAGTTCAGATCAACTCTACATGACAGGACTGATGATGTAGCTTTATATTCAATAGTCTTCTTCTTCTTCTTCTTCTTCTCAGTTCATATGCATATAGGCTTACATCCAGGTCTACCATGAGAAAACCTTTTAGCCCTTCAGTGCATTATAATAAAGGAAAATGCCTTATCAGCCAAAATGGACTTCTGTGTACTGGTTCAATTATTTTCTTCTTCTGTTTTTCAGTTCTTGTTGCTTGGACAGGAGAAGCTGATCTACAAACAGGTTAGACCAGCTTCCCTTTTGTCAACTTTAGATTAACCTTCTTATCTTCTACATTCCTAGACAGAACCAGTTGCTTTTATCACTGGTCAGAGAGCAGCACACTGTCGCTGGTCAGAGAGCCGCACACTGTCGCTGGTCAGAGAGCCGCACACTGTCAAGAATGAAGCTCTTATGTTGAGCCATGATCTGAGTCACATTATTACAAAAACATGAAATACCAACATATTTTTCAATCTGCACACTTTAGTTTGTGATCCCTGCGGGAATTAAACCTGTGACCTTGGCATTGCTAGCGCCACACTCTAACCAACTGAGCCAGACAGGACCACGATTGAGTTATGACGTGTGTTCCATTGAGTATTAACTTACCTCTGTCCCACAGACCTGCTTCCCCATCCTCAAGGGCTACATGGCTAAAGCAATGGACATTGTGTTGGGCGTCTTCTTTGGATTCGCTGTTCTGTCTGTGAGTATGCATTCTGTACTATACACATTTCACACCTTACACATCAAACTGTCTTTAAATATCTCTTACTACTCCCTGGCCTGCTATCACCCATGTTGTTGTTGTTTTAAATTCATGTTGTTGTGTTCTCCAGCTCCTGGGAGCGGTGATGTCTGCCGTCCTGCTGGCTCAGGTGAGGAGGTCTACCGTTGGGGTTCCTGTGGTGTCCAGTGTCAGCTCTCAGCTGTCCAAGTTCAGCTTCAGTTATCAGCCGCCCAAGTACAGCGAGCTTTACAACGTGCCTGAGAAGTCTGAGAACTAGGCCGCTGCTCAGGCTGAGGTTCAGGATATGGTTAGTTAGACAGCATGGTTGAGGCTGTAGTTCTGTCTGGCTCAGCATGGAAATAGAACTACTAGAATGGCTAAATCCCCCCCACAGACGTCTGTACTTTGACTGCACCACCATGGGTATGATGAATACGGTTGAATGGGGATTTTCGTTCTAGTGATCTATTTCTATGGTGTCCAGCCTCTGTAACCCCAGGTCAGTGTTCACACTGTTTCCCTTCCACATCTTGTTGTTAACGAGAGAGCTACATAACTACTCTTACTATCAAACCAAAAGAAAGGTACTACTTCATTCTGTCTCATTTGCTTTGATTTGAGTTCTACGTTTTAAGAAAACCACCTGTGGTGATTTATAAATGTGCAGGGAGTTGCTTGTAAAATATTTGTGAAATGTTGCATTTTATTTGCCGAATGACGACGAACTGGCAGGGCGTTGTGAAAAGAGGATATTGTAAAGAGGTTATTGTAAAGAGAGTACAACTTTCTTTCATTTCCATATGATTTTGAATGTCAAATAATTTGCCTTGTAACTGCAATAATAAAGGGAAAGAAAATGGAAGGTTGACATGGAGATAAGGGAAAATAAATATCTGCAGCTGACACAGAGGCCATTTGTTTTTTGCAATGAAAGGATGTTCTATTTTTTGCTATGAACTGTAAATCCTTATATGAAATATATAACATGCCAACTGTCTTGCACTCTATTTTTCAAAATAAAGCATCTGTCTTCTACATTTTGTCTCTTTTGTAGAATTATATTAGAACTTGGAACTTATTTACAACTCTTTTGAGGAATATATTTGAACTTCAAACGTATTTACTCATTTGAGAGAACATTCCAGTTTAGAACCTTTGCATCTTAAGTTCCAAATCAGTTGAATGAAAACAATAGAAATTCTTGTTAGAATCCGAGTTGGAGAGGTTAGAATCCGAGTTGGAGAGGTTAGAATCCGAGTTGGAGAGGTTAGAATCCGAGTTGGAGAGGTTAGAATCCGAGTTGGAGAGGTTAGAATCCGAGTTGGAGAGGTTAGAATCCGAGTTGGAGAGGTTAGAAGGTAGAGAAAGAAGAGATTAAGAAAGAGTTGAAGGGGGCGAGACGGCAACGGACAAGCCTGCAGATAGAGAGAGAGGCTGAACAGTGGGTGATGAAGGTTGAGAGGAGGTTCTTGAAATGTGAAAAGTGTGAGATCAACTTTATGAATAAAATGTACAAAGTGAGAAAGACGATGATGGATAATGAGAGGAGGAAGATGAAAGAAGTCATAGCAGATATGAAGAAAACAAGATGAGATATGGACTGAGATATGGGGAGAGAGAGATGGGGAGAGAGAGAGAGAGAGAGAGAGGTGGTAGAGAGAGAGAGGTGGTAGAGAGAGAGAGAGAGAGAGGGAGAGAGAGAGAGAGAGATGGAGAGAGAGAGAGAGATGGAGAGAGAGAGATGGAGAGAGAGAGAGAGAGAGAGAGAGAGAGAGAGAGAGAGAGAGATGGACTGAGATGGAGAGAGAGAGATGGAGAGAGAGAGAGGGAGAGAGAGAGAGAGAGAGAGATGGAGAGAGAGAGATGGACTGAGATGGAGAGAGAGAGATGGAGAGAGAGATGGAGAGAGAGATGGAGAGGGAGAGAGAGAGATGGAGAGAGAGATGGACTGAGATGGAGAAAGAGAGATGGAGAGAGAGAGATGGAGAGAGAGAGATGGACTGAGATGGAGAGAGAGAGATGGAGAGAGAGATGGAGAGAGATGAAGAGAGAGAGATGGACTGAGATGGAGAGAGAGAGATGGAGAGAGAGATGGAGAGAGAGGTGGAGAGAGAGAGATGCAGGGCCTGAAGGAGGAGAGGAGAAAGATAAGAGAGCGACAGAGGAGGATGACCACAGAGAGCTGGAGGATGACCACAGAGAGCAGGAGGATGACCACAGAGAGCAGGAGGATGACCACAGAGAGCAGGAGGATGACCACAGAGAGCTGGAGGATGACCACAGAGAGCAGGAGGATGACCACAGAGAGCAGGAGGATGACCACAGAGAGCTGGAGGATGACCACAGAGAGCAGGAGGATGACCACAGAGAGCAGGAGGATGACCACAGAGAGAAGGAGGATGACTACAGAGAGCTGGAGGATGACCACAGAGAGCTGGAGGATGACCACAGAGAGCAGGAGGATGGCCACAGAGAGCTGGAGGATGACCACAGAGAGCAGGAGGATGACCACAGAGAGCAGGAGGATGGCCACAGAGAGAGGTAGAAAGGTAGAAAACAAGCATTTGAGTGAGACCATTGATATCCTTCAGAAGGAGATGAGGCGGTTCATATCCACGGAGGTGCGATCATGCATGGTGAGACATTACATCGCAGAGGAAGAAGGTGGCACCCTTTTCCCTGCATAGTGCACTACTTTTGACCAGAACAAAAGTAGTGCGCTATGTCAGTAATAGGGTGCCATTTGGGACTGAGATATTGTAGCTGGAATGGTGAAGCCACAGTCCCATAATGACGTGTCAGTCTTGTCTTTTTAGTTGGGAGTCAATTGTTCTATCATCACATGGCAATGCCAATGAACAGAAACAGAGAGGAAAGCACTAAGAGACAGGACTACCAGGCTATAGGTTTCTTCTTAAATAGTAATCTCATCTCAGACACCCAGAACTAAAATCTTGCGTAATTGCGTCAGATGCTCACATGCATCTGTCCACGAGAGATTACTTACATAGTAAACATGGCTAGTTGTTAGATGTGTATGCTTTATAAAGTAATATATATTTCCCTCTTGTGGTGTAAAAGGTAATTGCAGTCAACATGAAACACCAGAGTGGGTCAACTGGGGAAAGGCACATGCTGATCAGGCCGCCCGCGTTACGTACGCGAGCGTTGCAAAAATAAATGTACACATACATGTTATTCAATCATTGCACCCACACTGCTCACGTGCGTCAATGAACGTCTGCGTTGCCAGGCTCTAAAATAGAACTCCCTCACTAATTTGTCAGAGCAGCTTACCGATCACTGCACCTGTACACAGCCATTCTGAAATTAGCCCACCTTACTACCTCATCCCCATATTGTTATTTATTTTGCTCATTTGCTCCCCAGTATCTCTCTATTTGCACATCATCTTTTGCACATCTATCATTCCAGTGGTAATACGACATTTTAACGCTCGACGTGCTGCAAGTCCCGCCTCTCCCATCTCCTCATTGGTTTTTAGGAGCATATACCCACGCGGGTGATTGAAAGATGAACTGCGGTCCACACTCCAGTCCAGTTGGTGGTGGAAATGCACCTTAAAGTTGGTTATCAACTGCCATATAAAGTCCAAAGAAGAAAAAGAAGAAGAAGAAGAAGAAGAAGAAGAAGAAGAAGAAGAAGAAGAAGAAGAAGAAGAAGCCTGAAGGAGAGAACTAGAAACTCACTCGGTTTACCCTTTTATCTGTGGATTAATTGTCGGACCTTGTGCATTTCAGGTAAAATAACAAACCCAATGTTTATATCCCAGGACAAATTAGCTAGAAAAAAGCAAGCTAGCTAGCTAAATTGCCATACATGTTTAATGGTTTTTGACCTGTCCCGAAGTTTAATATAGTTGGTTCAGTGACAAAGATGGCACATGCGGACGGTCTGGTCAGCATGTATGCAAGGAGTTGCTGAGACCACTGCCTTCACACAACTAAATACATCAGACTGTTTTGTAATACTGTGAAGGGATTTATTGAAAACTGAGTAGCAGTATATGTTAGTTAGAGTTTGGAAAAATCTATTAAAGTGTTATTCCACAATGATACATTAGTTCAGTGGTTCTCAAACCTCTCCTCGGGGACCCCCAGACGTTTCATAATTTTGTTGTAATTTAATGAACAAAGTTATGCAACACCCAATTCCCCCTGTGTGAAAAAAGTAATTGCCCCCTTACACTCAGCAACTGGTTGTGCCACCTTTAGCTGCAATGACTGCAACCAAATGCTTCCTGTAGTTGTTGATCAGTCTCTCACATCGCTGTGGAGGAATTTTGGCTCACTCTTGCATGCAGATCTGCTTTAACTCAGGCGACATTTGTGGGTTTTCAAGCATGAACTACTCGTTTCAAGTCCTGCCACAACATCTCAATTGGGATTAGGTCTGGACTTTGACTAGGCCATTCCAAAACTTCAAATGTTTTGCTTTTTAGCAATTTTCATGTAGACTTGATTGTTTGTTTGGATCATTGTCTTGCTGCATGACCCAGCTGTGCTTCAGCTTTAGCTCACAGACAGATGGAAGGACATTGTCCCACAAATGTCCCCACAAATGTTGCTGAGTTAAAGCAGATCTGCATGCAAGAGTGGGCCAAAATTCCTCCACAGCGATGTGAGAGACTGATCAACAACTACAGGAAGCATTTGGTTGCAGTCATTGCAGCTAAAGGTGGCACAACCAGTTATTGAGTGTAAGGGGGCAATTACTTTTTCACACAGGGGAATTAGGTGTTGCATAACTTTGTTCATTAAATTAAAAAATAAGTGTATATTTTTTTGTTATTTGTAAACTCAGGTTCCCTTTATCTAACATTAGGTTTTGGTTGAAGATCTGATAACATTCAGTATCAAAAATATGCAAAAGTAAAGAAAATTAGAAAGAGGGGCCAATACTTTTTCACGGGCACTGTAGTACAATATGTCATTTGCAATCTGCAGTGCTTCTGTGTGTTTTCAGAACCGTCTTTCTATTTGACAGTGAACAGTTGGTAGTGAAGAGAAGAAGAAGTAGTTAGACAAGCAGGAAGACAGGAGAAAACATCAGATAAAGGAGAATAGACTTTCGGGAAAGAAATAATGTCATTTAATTTGTGAAAGATTACTGGAGAAAAATGAGACATATTTCATATTCTTCGTCTTTATTTCCTTATGTAGTCAAAATAAGCTGTAACAGGTTACAGTGGTGCTTTTCACAGGACCGACTGCTGCAGTGGAAATGGCTGAACTGGACTGTCATATATATACAGTGAGCTCCAAAAGTATTGGGACAGTGACACATTTTGTTTGTTGTTTTGGCTCTGTACTCCAGCACTTTGGATTTGAAATGATACAAACTGTGAGGTTAAAGTGCAGACTGTCAGCTTTAATTTGGGTGTATTGTTATTCATATAGGGTGTACCGTTTTAGAAATTACAGCACTTTTTGTACATAGTCCCCCCATTTTAAGGGACCAAAAGTATTTGGACAAATTCACTATTAAAGTAAGTAGTAAAAAGTGAAGTATTCTGTCCCATATCCATAGCACACAATGGCTACATCAAGCTTGTGACTCTACAAACTTGTTGGATGCATTTGCTGTTTGTTTTGGTTGTGTTTCAGATTATGCTGTGCCCAATAGAAATGAATGGTAAATAATGTATTGTGTCATTTTGGAGTCACTTTTATTGTAAATGAGAATAAAATATATTTCTAAACACTCATACATTAATGTGGATTCTACCATGATTACGGATAGTCCTGAATGAGTCGTGATTAATGACGAGTGAGAACGTCACAGATGCACAAATATACCCCCAAGACATGCTAACCTCTCACCATTACAATAACAGGGGAGGTTAGCATTTGGGGAGGGGGATATTTGTGCCTCTAACTTTATCACTCATCGTTGCTTACGATTCATCCAGGACTATTCATTAAAACATATTCTATTCTTATTTACAATAACAGTGACTCCAAAATGACACAATACATTATTATCCCAATACTTTTGGAGTTCACTGTACCGTATGTTGCTAAATGCAATGTCTAGAGTGCGGCCTGCATGGAAGTTTAGTCCCCAGATGTCTGGTTTCTGGATGGACAACACTTTACTGTGGAAATACAATCTAGCAATTTAGCTGTGCATAATAAGACCTGATTTACAATGTAAACAGCAAGCTCGTCTCAGCAAGCTGATTGCAGGCCATGTTGACTCAGAAGACAGAAGAGGTATTAGCAGAATTATATTGTCAGTGTGGGCAGAGCAGAGATTCCTTATTACATTGGCTGCGGCGTCCCAAATGGCACCCTATTCCCTATATAGTGCACTACTTTTGACCCAAATGGCACCCTATTCCCTATATAGTGCACTACTTTTGACCCAAATGGCACCCTATTCCCTATATAGTGCACTACTTTTGACCCAAATGGCACCCTATTCCCTATATAGTGCACTACTTTTGACCGGAGTGCAACTATGTACAGCAGGGGAAGAGGGTACCATTTGGGACGCGGACCATACGTTTGTTGTCAGCGTGGCTACAGCAGACCTCATTACAGTGCTTCATAATGTCTCGCTCCAAAGTTCATCCTAAGGACGCTTCTTACTCTTCTAGCCTGAATTTAAAGGTAAAATCAAATCAAATCAAATCAAATTGTATTGGTCACATGCGCCGAATACAACAGGTGCAGACATTACAGTGAAATGCTTACTTACAAGCCCTTAACCAACAGTGCATTTATTTTTTAACAAAAAAAAGTAAAAATAAAACAACAACAAAAAAAGTGTTGAGAAAAAAGGCATGACTCTCCGTCATAGTTCAAAGCTTGATACGTTACTAATCTAAATTTGAGTTAAAATCAAGACGTTTTTGACCATTAATGGACTTCATCAGAATGACCAGAAAAGCCATGGACAGACACAACGTCGTTATGATCTTTTACACAAATTAGATAAATAAAGCATCGAGGTTTTTAACTGTGAGCTTGAGTTATTCCTTTTCATTCCAAACGCTCATATTCATTTTTTTTGGGTTGCACCTCGTCTCACGTTGGTTTCAGCACCTTCTGTTCCTCTCCTCTTGCCTGGATGCCAGACTGAAACCCTGACCTCATCCCTGGTTATGGGGGATACGGGTATAAGGTCGTCGGTTCAACTCCCGCAACTCCCTCCGCATGGCGAATTGCTTAGAATTGAGGTGTGAAATGATACCCGTCTTCTACAGTCTCAGGAACATCAGCAGACTGCACCTTCTTGATCTGACCAATCATCATGCAGGACAACAGTTCCCCAATCAACTGTGGGAAGGATGTTACAAAAATGTTATTACCCATAACACAGCATGGCTGGAATTCAATCAAAATTGGGAGGGACGTGGTAAATCATTAGAAAGGAGTTAAATTGAGTTTGGTTTAATATTTGTTATGTATAAATGTATTAGCAATATTATTAGAAATAATTCCATACAGCATAAACAGCAAACCCAAAGAAGAATCCAAGTGCGGTCTTAAGAGCGGAGGTTAAGTTCTTCATGATGAGAGGACCACAGGGCTGAGAGGAGAGACACATCCATTGATATTTACATTCATTGGCCCATTAGATATACAGTAAAAGGAGGACTCTAGTCTAGAAGGATATCACTTTTTTTTAGTATAGACATTGCCACATTGCTTCCACCATTTAAAAGTAGGCAACTGGGTGGGGATTCCTATTGGTCGGGAGTGATCTGCCAATGATCAGAGAGCATTGCCTTCATCAAATTGGGTTGCCTATGGTTTGTAAAACAAATACTAAGGTAATATCCAGGAGCCAAGACCAATATGTAAACCAGGACGTTGGTCCCCAGATCCAGACCCAGACCCAGTGAGTTGAGACCATGACAAGTAAAAGACTGCATTTATGTGGTCTTGAGTGGTCGCAAGACCAAGATCACTAGATCAAGAGTTCATGGGCCCTTTCTTCAATTCTAAGAAACTCAAGTAAACGAGTACAGTAGGGTACAGTACAGTAGGGTACAGTACAGTAGGGTACAGTACAGTAGGGTACAGTAGGGTACAGTACAGTAGGGTAGAGTACAGTAGAGTAGGGTACAGTAGGGTAGAGTACAGTAGGGTACAGTACAGTAGGGTAGAGTACAGTAGGGTACAGTACAGTAGGGTACAGTAGGGTACAGTACAGTAGGGTAGAGTACAGTAGAGTAGGGTACAGTAGGGTAGAGTACAGTAGGGTACAGTACAGTAGGGTAGAGTACAGTAGGGTACAGTACAGTAGGGTATAGTACAGTAGAGTAGGGTAGAGTACAGTAGGGTGGAGTAGAGTACGGTACAGTAGAGTAGAGTAGAGTAGGGAACAGTACAGTAGGGTGGAGTAGGGTAGAGTACAGTAGGGTACAGTAGGGTAGAGTACAGTAGGGTAGAGTACAGTAGGGTACAGTAGGGTAGAGTACAGTAGGGTACAGTAGGGTGCAGTACAGTACAGTAGGGTAGAGTACAGTAGGGTACAGTAGGGTACAGTAGGGTACAGTACAGTAGGGTAGAGTAGAGTAGAGTAGAGTAGGGAACAGTACAGTAGGGTACAGTAGGGTAGAGTACAGTAGGGTGGAGTAGGGTAGAGTACAGTAGGGTACAGTAGGGTAGAGTACAGTAGGGTAGAGTACAGTAGGGTACAGTAGAGTAGGGTAGAGTACAGTAGGGTACAGTAGGGTACAGTACAGTAGGGTAGAGTACAGTAGGGTAGAGTAGGGTACAGTACAGTAGGGTAGAGTACAGTAGGGTACAGTACAGTAGGGTAGAGTAGGGAACAGTACAGTAGGGTACAGTACAGTAGGGTAGAGTAGGGTAGAGTACAGTAGGGTACAGTAGGGTACAGTACAGTAGGGTAGAGTACAGTAGGGTAGAGTAGGGTACAGTACAGTAGGGTAGAGTAGAGTAGGGAACAGTACAGTAGGGTGGAGTAGGGTAGAGTACAGTAGGGTACAGTAGGGTAGAGTACAGTAGGGTACAGTAGGGTAGAGTACAGTAGGGTAGAGTACAGTAGGGTACAGTAGGGTAGAGTACAGTAGGGTACAGTAGGGTACAGTAGGGTAGAGTACAGTACGGTACAGTAGGGTACAGTAGGGTAGAGTACAGTAGGGTACAGTAGGGAACAGTACAGTAGGGTAGAGTACAGTACAGTAGGGTAGAGT
The DNA here is from genome assembly GCA_031479575.1 of Coregonus ussuriensis. Taxonomy (NCBI): domain Eukaryota; kingdom Metazoa; phylum Chordata; class Actinopteri; order Salmoniformes; family Salmonidae; genus Coregonus; species Coregonus ussuriensis. The sequence continues at coordinate 6,842,100 of CM062500.1, read as the reverse complement.
AGGGTGGAGTACAGTAGAGTACAGTAGGGTACAGTACAGTAGGGTAGAGTAGGGTACAGTACAGTAGGGTAGAGTACAGTAGGGTACAGTACAGTAGGGTAGAGTAGGGAACAGTACAGTAGGGTAGAGTACAGTAGGGTACAGTAGGGTAGAGTACAGTAGGGTACAGTAGGGTACAGTACAGTAGGGTACAGTACAGTAGGGTACAGTAGGGTACAGTACAGTAGGGTACAGTACAGTAGGGTACAGTACAGTAGGGTAGAGTACAGTAGGGTACAGTACAGTAGGGTAGAGTACAGTAGGGTACAGTACAGTAGGGTACAGTACAGTAGGGTACAGTACAGTAGGGTAGAGTACAGTAGGGTACAGTACAGTAGGGTACAGTACAGTAGGGTAGAGTACAGTAGAGTAGGGTAGAGTACAGTAGGGTACAGTACAGTAGGGTACAGTACAGTAGGGTACAGTAGAGTAGGGTGGAGTAGAGTACGGTACAGTAGAGTAGGGTGGAGTAGGGTAGAGTACAGTAGGGTACAGTAGGGTAGAGTACAGTAGGGTAGAGTAGGGTAGAGTACAGTAGGGTACAGTAGGGTGCAGTACAGTACAGTAGGGTAGAGTACAGTAGGGTAGAGTACAGTAGGGTACAGTAGGGTACAGTAGGGTACAGTACAGTAGGGTAGAGTAGAGTAGAGTAGAGTAGGGAACAGTACAGTAGGGTGGAGTAGGGTAGAGTACAGTAGGGTACAGTAGGGTAGAGTACAGTAGGGTACAGTAGGGTAGAGTACAGTAGGGTGGAGTAGGGTAGAGTACAGTAGGGTACAGTAGGGTAGAGTACAGTAGGGTAGAGTACAGTAGGGTACAGTAGAGTAGGGTAGAGTACAGTAGGGTACAGTAGGGTACAGTAGGGTACAGTACAGTAGGGTAGAGTACAGTAGGGTAGAATGAATGATGTTTCCACGCCTTGATGAGCATTCTCTCAGTCAGAGCTCAAAGTACCATTTCCAGATTACCCCCAGTCCACACACACACACACACACACACACACACACACACACACACACACACACACACACACACACACACACACACACACACACACACACACACACACACACACACACACACACTATGTAGTACAGAAACACATATTCCCCTTCAATTAGGCTCTGCTCAAAAGTAGTGCACTATATAGTGAACAGGGTGTGATTTGGGATGCAGTGAGCAGGCTGTCTGACTCCCTTGTCTATTCCCTCACATGGCCATGGGGGCTTCTCTACAGGCAGAAGTGACAACATTCATTCAAACACTTGATACAGCATAGGAAGGAAGCAATAGATAGAGAGAAAAGCGAGAGAGAGGAGAGAGAGAGAGAGAGAGAGAGAGAGAGAGAGAGAGAGAGAGAGAGAGAGAGAGAGAGAGAGAGAGAGAGAGAGAGAGAGAGAGAGGAGAGAGGGAGAGAGGAGAGAGGGAGATGAGAGAAAGTAAGAGGGAGAGAGTGAGAGAGATAGAGAGAGAGAGAGAGAGAGAGAGCGAGAGAGAGAGAGAGAGAGAGAGAGATGAGAGAGGGAGATGAGAGAAAGTAAGAGGGAGAGAGTGAGAGAGATAGAGAGAGAGAGAGAGAGAGAGAGAGAGAGAGAGAGAGAGAGCGAGAGAGAGAGATAGAGAGAGAGCGAGAGGAGAGAGAGAGAGAGAAAGAGAGAGAGTGAGAGGAGAGAGAGAGCGAGAGAGAGAGAGGAGAGAGAGAGAGAGAGAGAGAGAGAGAGAGAGAGAGAGAGAGAGAGAAAGAGAGAGGGAGATGAGAGAAAGTAAGAGGGAGAGATAGAGAGAAATAGAGAGAGATAGAGAGAGAGAGAGCGAGAGAGAGAGATAGAGAGAGAGCGAGAGAGAGAGAGAGGAGAGAGAGAGACAGAGGAGAGCGAGAGAGAGGAGAGAGAGAGAGAGAGAGAGAGAGAGACCAAAGACCAAAGACCAAAGACCAAAGTTAGACCAAAGTTCTCAATTGGTACAAAATATATAGAGTACTGCTTACACTACAATTACTTAGATTTAAAAATAAGCTAAACTGGACACCTTTAATGAGGCAGTGAATGAACTGAGAGAGAAAGCACGCAGGGCATTCTACGCCATTAAAAAACAAATTCAAATTGAAATACCTATAAAAATGTGGCTAAAACTATTTGAATGTATCATTGAACCAATTGCACTTCATGGCAGCGAGGTGTGCGGTCCACCTGCAAAATTAGATTTCAACCCATGGGACAAACACCGCATTGAAACCCTGCATGCAGAGTTCTGTAAGATTCTCCTACATGTCCATAGGAAACCTACAAACAATGCATGCTGGGCAGCATTAGGCCAATATCCACTAATAATAAAAACTCAAATAAGAGCAATTAAGTTTTGGAAACGTTTAAAATACAGTGACCCCCTCTCATATCATTACCAACCCCTGCAATGCCAAGAGCTGAGCAAAGAAAAGAGTCTCCTCATCCAGCTGGTCCTGGGGCTGAGTTCACAAACCTGTTCAACTAACACACTGAAGCCTCAGGACCAGAACATCCAATCAATCAGAATAAACCAAATTACAACACAGTCAAAACAAAACTCCTGTCACACCCTGGCTCTGGGGACTCTATATGTTGAGCCAGGGTGTGGATATTCTATGTATTGTATTTCTGTGTTGGCCAGAGTGGTTCCCAATCAGAGGCAATGAGTGTCAGCTGTTGCTGGTTGTCTCTGATTGGGAGCCATATTTATAGAGGCTGTTTTCCCACAATAGTTGTGGGATCTTGTTCCTTTCGGTGTGTTCCAGTTGGTTTGTTCCTTTTGGTCTGTACCGTAGGACTGCACGTATCGTTTGTTGTTTTGTGCGAGTGTTTACTCTCTTTAAATAAATATGTTTGCCTGCAACGCTGCGCCTTGGTCCACTCTCTCTAACGATCGTGACAGAAGATCCCACCATACCAGGACCAAGCAGCGTGTCCAGGAGCAGGCGCCCTGGACATGGGAGGAAGCGCCGGGAAAGGAGCTGGAGAGGTTGGCGATGGCCCAGGTGGGCAAATCGTGGTCCTGGGAGGACATGCTCGGGGGCAAAGGGCCATGGGCTAAGATTAAGGCCCTGGCGAGAGAGGAGCAACGGCGTCAACAGTGTCGTCGTCGGACGGACGAGAGGCAACCCCAGACATTTTTTAGGGGGGGGCACACGGCATGGGCGACTGGGCAGCAGGAGGCTGCCACAGGGCGAATTGGGAGATTAGGAGAGGAGGCCACCGGGTTTGGGGGGCCAGAAGGCAGGTTGGCGGAGCCTGGATGGAGAGCAGAGCCAACTCCCCGTACTCAGGCATGGCAGCATGAGACTGGGCAGGTTCCACAGTATGCGGAGCTGCGTACTGTGCCACGAGTGGTCCGGCATAGTCCGGTACGTCCTGTGCGAGCACCCCGCACGTGTCGTGCGAAGGTGGGTATGCAGCCAGGACGGAGTGTGCCGGCTCAGCGCTCGTGGCCTCCAGTGCCTCTCCTCGGTCCCGGATATCCTGCGCCAGTGTCACGTGCTGTTATGCCAGTACGGGTACACAGCCCTGTACGTCCTGTGCTGATGCCTCACACAGAGTGTGTGAAGGTAGGCATTCAGCCAGGACGGGTTGTGGCAGCTCTTCACTCCAGGTCTCCTATCCGTCTCCACAGCCCGGCTCGGCCTATTCCTGCTCCTCGCACCAAGCCTACGGTGTGCGTCGCCAGCCCGGCCCGGCCTGTTCCTGCTCCACGCACCAAGCCAGGGGTGCGCATCGTCAGCCCGGTACGGCCCGTTCCGGCTCCACGCACCAAGCCAGGGGTGCGCATCGTCAGCCCGGTCCGGCCCGTAGCTGCTCCACGCACCAAGCCAGGGGTGCGCATCGTCAGCCCGGTCCGGCCCGTCCCTGCTCCACGCACCAGGCCAGGGGTGTGCGTCGTCAGTCCGGCACAAACCGTGCCTGGGTCACCGGTGCCTGGTCAGGTACCGGTCAGCTGCTCCACACCGGAGCTGAAGCAATCCGCTTCTACGATGTCCAGTCCAGCTCCGGTCAGCGGGGCCAGACCGGACCAGGGGCGCCACGGGGGGATGGTTGAAGGGTGGTGGTCTAGCCCGGAGCCGGAACCGCCTCCGAGGAGGAATGCCCACCCAGCCCTCCCCTGGTTTGTTGATGTTTAGGCGCGGTCGCAGTCCGCGCCTTTAGGGGGGGGTACTGTCACACCCTGGCTCTGGGGACTCTATATGTTGAGCCAGGGTGTGGATATTCTATGTATTGTATTTCTGCGTTGGCCAGAGTGGTTCCCAATCAGAGGCAACGAGTGTCAGCTGTTGCTGGTTGTCTCTGATTGGGAGCCATATTTAAAGAGGCTGTTTTCCCACAATAGTTGTGGGATCTTGTTCCTTTCGGTGTGTTCCAGTTGGTTTGTTCCTTTTGGTCTGTACCGTAGGACTGCACGTATCGTTTGTTGTTTTGTGCGAGTGTTTACTCTCTTTAAATAAATATGTTTGCCTGCAACGCTGCGCCTTGGTCCACTCTCTCTAACGATCGTGACAACTCCATTACTTATTGGGAAACACAAGCACAAGCACAAAGTAAAATGCAGTGCTGTCTGGCCACAAATCGACAGTACACCGTGGCTAACTATTTGACCATGGTACTGATCAAAACCTTAGAAAAACCTTGACAAAGTACAGGCTCAGTGAGCACAGCCTTGCCATTGAGAAGGGAAAACACTGGCTCACTGTAGAGGACAGGTTGTGCAACCACTGCACCACAGTAGAACCTGAGACAGAGCTGCATTTCCTGACAAAATGTCAAAAATATAAAACAATTAGGGAATGTCGTTTCCCCAAATTTGAAACCCTTATTCAAGGTTTCAAAGACCTCTCTGATGAGGATAGGCTACCCGTCCTGTTGGGGGAGGACTCAGGCTACCCGTCCTGTTGGGGGAGGACGCAGAGAGCTGTGGGTTGGCAGGATAGGCTACCCGTCCTGTTGGGGGAGGACGCAGGCTACCCGTCCTGTTGGGGGAGGACGCAGAGAGCTGTGGGTTGGCAGGATAGGCTACCCGTCCTGTTGGGGGAGGACGCAGAGAGCTGTGGGTTGGCAGCGCACTACATTGCTGCCTGCCATAAGATGAGGGACAGTGTCTGACAGACCAACCAACCTGCACATGTCCTCTATATTGTTATTGTTCAATGGTTATTTTGACCCTTGGTTATCGTTGTTACTGATGTCCTGTTGATAATATTGATTATTATTATTTTAACTATGTTAATATTGTAAAGTAAGCTTTGGCAATATACATTGTTATGTCATGCCAATAAAGCAAATTGGATTGAATTGAGATAGAGAGAGAGAGAGAGAGAGAGAGAGATATACAGAGAGAGAGAGAGAGAGAGAGAGAGAGAGAGAGAGAGAGAGAGAGAGAGAGAGAGAGAGAGAGAGAGAGAGAGAGAGAGAGAGAGAGAGAGAGAGAGCAGAGTGAGTGAGTGAGTGAGTGAGTGAGTGAGTGAGTGAGTGAGTGAGAGAGGGGGGGGGGATAACATGAGAGCTGACACTCTGATGTATAGAGTAGTTGGAGATAGTGGTAACTCTGGCAGGCAAGCTAAGCTACAGAAACCCAGTCAGTCCCTATGGGTTTCCTTTCCTGTTTTAGAGCTCTTTCAACTACAGTATAATCATTTTGCCTGCAGAGAACTCTCAAACATGGCAGTAGCTTAGTGCCAAGTCAAAAAGTAGGTAATACATCAATTCTAATGACTTAGTAAAATACCAGTGGAGCTCAGTGCTGCATACCTTCCTGACCAGTAGAGCCCAGTGTAGGTGCTGCATACCTTCCTGACCAGTAGAGCCCAGTGTAGGTGCTGCATACCTTCCTGACCAGTAGAGCCCAGTGTAGGTGCTGCATACCTTCCTGACCAGTAGAGCTCAGTGTAGGTGCTGCGTATTGATAAGTTTAACTCAATATGCAATCAACTTGTTTACCACAAAAGAGTCAAAACTCAGAGTGAATTTCAATTGTTTAATACCCAAAAGACGCAACAGCTGAACACGTGCCTTTCGAGCTGTGCAGCATTCTCTTATATCCTATCAAAGCTCTCCCCGTCCGCAGCACTCTCTTATGTCTTATCAAAGCTCCCCGTCCATACAATTATATATACAACAGTTTTCCACTAACATGACACAGCACTTTCCACAGACCCTTTCACCCTGATTAAGGACATGATCTTCTGCTAATCATGACCCAGGAGTTTTGACATTCTCAACCGCTGTTGGCATCACTTCCTCTTATCTGGATTATTCACAGTTAGACAAGGAAGGTCTGGCCATAGTCTTTGCTGTGAAACGCTTCCATCAGTACCTCTACGGTCGTCATTTCACCATCTGCACTGACCACAAACCACTGATGAGCCTTTTCAGTGAATCAAGATGCATTCCTCCCATGGCTTCAGCAAGGATACAGCGCTGGGCCCTCACACTGTCAGCTTACCAGTACACTATAGTGTATAGAGCGGGGAAGGACAATGCAAACGCAGACGCGCTCAGACGTCTCCCGCTACCAGAGATGCCCGCCACAACTGTGGTGCCTCCCGAGACAATTTTCCTAATGGAGAGATTGTCAAACTCACCTGTGAATGCCAAACAGATCAAACAGTGGACAGACCGGGATCCTATCCTGTCCCAAGTGAAAAGATTCCTTATGCAGGGTTGGCCTCCTGTCATAGAGGATGATGGACTAAGACCTTATGCAAAGCGCAAAACTGAGCTGAGTGTGCAGGACGGCTGCATACTCTGGGGGTCCAGTGGTTGTTCCACCCCCTGGCCGTGCACAAGTCATGGATGAGGTCCATGAGGCTCACCCGGGAGCCTCCCGGATGAAAGGTTTAGCCAGATCTTACATCTGGTGGCCTAACATGGATCAGGGTGTAGAAAACAAAGTTAAATCATGTTCTGAGTGTCAGAGTAACCAGAAGATGGCGCCACCCGCGCCACTACATCTGCGGGAGTGGCCTGACCGCCCATGGTCCAGGCTGCACATAGACTTTGCAGGCCCTTTCATGGGTCACATGTTCCTTGTCATGGTGGACGCGCACTCCAAGTGGCTGGAGGCTCACATCATGAGCAACATCACAGCGACCACAACCATCGAAACGCTTCGGCAGGTGTTTGCAACCCACGGTCTTTCCTGACTCTCTTGTGTCCGACAACGCAACAACGTTTACCTGTGACTTGTTCCAAGAATTCATGCAGAGAAACGGGATTCGCCGTGTCCGCAGCGCTCCGTTTCACCCGGCCTCAAAATGGCTTAGCGGAGCGGGCTGTGCAGACACTGAAAGAGGAGCTCAAAAGGATGACTGGGGGAACCATCACAACTAAGCTCTCTCGGTTCTTGTTTCAGTACCGCATCATGCCACTCAACCGCTGTTGGCATCACTTCCTCTTATCTGCTGCCCCTTCCTCATCTTCCTGCTGTTAGGCCATGGAGCATATCCGTGGTTTCAAGTCACAAGCTTTCTAACAGACAGTTCCCCAATACCACCCACAGCCTAGTATACAATCCCCTTCTCTCTTCATTCACTACAACCCTACAATACAAAACCATCCTTGAGACTTAAAGTCTCATTCTACTTCCCCTTAATCACACAAAAAGCAATTATTTACAATCTAACAATACCTTCCTGAGCTAGGCCCAGTACACAGGGCCCTGGCCCCAGTGGCTCTGCTTTCAGAGAGAGAGAGAGAGAGAGAGAGAGAGAGAGAGAGAGAGAGAGAGAGAGAGAGAGAGAGAGAGAGAGAGAGAGAGAGAGAGAACATATTCCAATTAGCTATACTTAAACTCTTTAACATCATCCTTAGCTCTGACAACTTCCCCAATATTTGGAACCAAGGACTGTTCACCCCAATCCACAAAAGTGGAGACAAATCCGACACCAATAACTAACGTGGGATATGCGTCAACAGCAACCTTGGGAAAATCCTCTGCATCATCATTAACAGCAGACTAGTTCATTTCCTCAGTGAAAACAATGTACTGAGCAAATGTCAAATTGGCTTTTTACCAAATTACCGTACGACAGACCACGTATTCCAAACCAAAACAAAGGCAAAGTCTTCTCATGCTTTGTTGATTTCAAAAAAGCTTTTGACTCAATTTGGCACGAGGGTTTGCTATACAAATTGATGGAAAGTGGTGTTGGGGGAAAAACATACGACATTATAAAATCCATGTACTCAAACAACAAGTGTGCGGTTAAAGTTGGCAAAAAACACACATATTTCTTTCCACAGGGCCGTGGAGTGAGACAGGGATGCAGTTTAAGCCCCACCCACTTCAACATATATATCAACAAATTGGCGAGGGTACTAGAACAGTCTGCAGCACCCGGCCTCACCCTACTAGAATCTGAAGTCAAATGTCTACTGTTTGCTGATGATCTGGTGCTTCTGTCACCAACCAAGGAGGGCCTACAGCAGCACCTAGATCTTCTGCACAGATTCTGTCAGACCTGGGCCCTGACAGTAAATCTCAGTAAGACAAAAATAATGGTGTTCCAAAAAAGGTCCAGTTGCCAGGACCACAAATACAAATTTGATCTAGTTGCCCTAGAGCACACAAAAAACTATTCATACCTCGGCATAAACATCAGTGCTATAGGTAACTTCCACAAAGCTGTGAACGATCTGAGAGACAAGGCAAGAAGGGCCTTCTATGCCATCAAAAGGAACATAAAATTCGACATACCAATTAGGATCTGGCAAAAAATACTTGATTCAGTTATAGAACCCATTGCCCTTCATGGTTGTGAGGTCTAGGGTCCGCTCACCAACCAAGAATTCACAAAATGGGACAAACACCAAATTGAGACTCTGCATGCAGAATTCTGCAAAAATATCCTCAGTGTAAAACGAAAAACACCAAATAATGCTTGCAGAGCAGAATTAGGCCGATACCCGCTAATGATCAAAATCCAGAAAAGAGCCGTTAAATTCTATAACCACTTAAAAGGAAGCGATTCCCAAACAAAGCCATCACCTACAGAGAGATGAACTTGGAGAAGAGTCCCCTAAGCAAGCTGGTCCTGGGGCTCTGTTCACAAACACAAACAGACCCCACAGAGCCCCAGGACAACAACACATTTAGACCCAACCAAATCATGAGAAAACTAAAAGAGAATTACTTGACACATTGGAAAGAATTAACAAAAAAACTGAGCAAACTAGAATGCTATTTGGCCCTAAACAGAGAGTACACAGTGGCAGAATACCTGCCCACTGTGACTGACCCAAACTTAAGGAAAGCTTTGACTATGTACAGACTCAGTGAGCATAGCCTTGCTATTGAGAAAGGCCGCCGTAGGCAGACCTGGCTCTCAAGAGAAGACAGGCTATGTGCACACTGCCCACAAAATGAGGCGGAAACTGAGCTGCACTTCCTAACCTCCTGCCAAATGTATGACCATATTAGAGACACATATTTCCCTCAGATTACAGCGATCCACAAAGAATTTGAAAACAAACCCGGTTTTGATAAACTCCCATATCTACTGGGTGAAATACCACAGTGTGCAATCACAGCAGCAAGATTTGTGACCTGTTGCCACAAGAAAAGGGCAACCAGTGAAGAACAAACACCATTGTAAATACAACCCATATTTATGTTTATTTATTTTCCCATTTGTACTTTAACTATTTGCACATTGTTACAACACTGTATATATACATAATATGACATTTGAAATGTCTTTATTCTTTTGGAACTTCTGAGTGTAATGTTTACTGTTAATATTTATTGTTTATTTCACTTTTGTTTACTATCTACTTCACTTGCTTTGGCAATGTTAACACACGTTTCCCATGCCAATAAACCCCTTAAATTGAATTGAAATTGAATTGAGAGAGTGATAGAGAGAGTGTGTGTGTGAGAGAGAGAGAGAGAGTGAGAGTGAGAGAGAGAGAGAGAGAGAGAGAGAGAGAGAGAGAGAGAGAGAGAGAGAGAGAGAGACGCCTAGCTATCTGATCGCTACCTACTTCTGTCAACACACAGAGCTCTGGTCCCGTTGGCTCTGCTTTCTGCGTCAGTCCTGATGCTCCTCCTAGCCACACACACACACACACACACACATACACACACACACACCTGCCTCTCTCCACTCTTCCTGAGTGCAATTTTCTGACATTGAAGACATGAGGAGGAGCTTACGGGTCTTAGTCACGCATCACTGACAGATAGAATGAAGACACACAACAACAGAAGTAAGATTGAGGAGTACCAGGTTGTCTGTTTAACAACAACAGAAGTGAGATTGGGGAGTACCAGGTTGTCTGTTTAACAACAGCAGAAGTGAGATTGGGGAGTACCAGGTTGTCTGTTTAATTGGGAGTACCAGGTTGTCTGTTTAATTGGGGAGTACCAGGTTGTCTGTTTAATTGGGAGTACTAATAATAATAAAATATATTTGGATTTGTTTAACACTTTTTTGGTTACTACATGATTCCATATGTGTTGTTTCATAGTTTTGATGTCTTCACTATTATTCTACAATGTAGAAAATAGTAAAAATAGAGAAAAACCCTTGAATGAGTAGGTGTTCTAAAACTTTTGACCGGTAGTGTACACAGCTGATTCAAATAATCAAAGCTTGATAATAAGTTGGTTATTTGAAATAGGCTGTGTAGTGCTAGGGGGAAAAAACTAAACATGCACCCAGGAGGGACCCGGGACCGAGTTTGGGAAACCCTGGACTATGGAGGACTGGGCCATACCGGGGAGTGCAAATATGGCCGACCGATGGCTTCAAAGGGCCTCAATGGCCAATACATAGCATATGCAATCCAGAGTTAATATACAACATTGGCTACTGCATAATTTACAGGAACAAACTTTAAGTACCGCCCACCTCATAAGCTACCCTACCCGGAAAACTGACACAGTTAGAGGACGTCTTCTGAGAGCTGAAGTGTGTCCCTGAACTACACGACGATGGCTAAACTTAGTAGCTGTTTCAAACGGCTTTTTATCTTCTTCAACCTGCTGTTCGCGGTAAGTTGGCAACTCTTTATTTGTAAATACAAGTAGGAAAATGTCATCAATTCAATAGGCGATACTGTAAGGTTACTTTCGATTGTAATCAACTGCGCAGAAACAACAAGTTAATGTATCCTGTTCACCAAACACTTCTGCCCAGAGAAGTTAGTTTAAAGTGTTTGTTGCCTATCTGTGTAAAATGATATAGTTTCTATCTACTTACCTACGTGTTTCCATGTTGTATAAAGTTGTATGATACAATTTTACATCAGTTATGGCTTTAAAGACATTTTGAATTATATGATGTAAATATGCCTAGTACAAATATGAAAATCATGTTATTTGATAGTGGATGGGGTGTTTTTCTTTAGATTGTTGGAGGTGTGATTATCGGCCTGGGACTTCTGGGTCAATTCTTCTACCATGGCAGTACTTCAGAGGTAAAATGGGATCTAGCTCTGGTCCATGGCGTTACGTGTGCGGCTTGTGCTTTGAAGAAGTCTAAAGCCGCACACGTAACACCCTAGACAAGAGCTAACTGGGCTCAAAGTTACAATTGCGTTCAAACTGTATTTTACGAATATATAGGGATGTTGAATGAATTTTAACCAAAGATAATTAACTTTGATCACTTTGATTTGATCATTTCCCTATTTTGAATACAAAGTGAACTCTTGTGTACAAAGTCAATTTTGGCCTACCAAAACAAGACAACTAAATAAAAAGTTGGTCCAAAAAAACCCAGAAGGGATGTAGGCTATTATGATAACACTATGATAACATAGTTGTATACTGAGAGACACAATGGATTTTGCATTCTTTTCAGTTTGAGAACCAGACCACTGGCTTTGTTGTGCTGTACGTGGTCGGAGGTGTCACCATGGCTACGTCTCTGCTTGGAGCGTACGGAGCACACCGAGGGAAGAGAATCCCCCTGATCGTGGTGAGTGGATCCACTGCTACTAGCTGAGTTCAAATTCATTCAGACAACTATGACCAAAGAGACAGAACAATATACAACATGTCACGGTTTACCAGACACAGATTAAGCGTAGTCCAGGACTCAACTATTTTCAATGAAGATTCCTACTTGAGCTTGCTTTTTAGTCCAGGACTAGTCTTAGTCTGTGTCCGGGAAACCACCCTGATATCCTGTTTATATCCTATTACGACATTGGATTAGGAAAGATAATTACCATTTCGTAACCTGTATGGTTCAAGATGGGACTTTCTAACTGTTCACTGAGTCACACAGTAACTTTATCTCTCTCTCTCTCTTTCTCTCTCTTTCTCTCTTTCTCTCACTCTCTCTCTCTCTCTCTGTGTGTGTAGTTTCTGCTAGCCTGTATTATTGGCTGCTTCTGCTTCCTGCGTCTGGCGGTGCCCACAGCCATTTACCGTCCTGAGGTATTGTTTGTTAATAATAACGTCTGTACATGACTGTCCTGTAATACTTGATGTACTATACTGTTGGACAGGCCTACAGCCAGTGGTACTGGAATACTTGATGTACTATACTGTTGGACAGGCCTACAGCCAGTGGTACTGGAATACTTAGTACTATACTGTTGGACAGGCCTACAGCCAGTGGTACTGGAATACTTGGTACTATACTGTTGGACAGGCCTACAGCCAGTGGTACTGTAATACTTAGTACTATACTGTTGGACTACAGCCAGTGGTACTGGAATACTTGATGTACTATACTGTTGGACAGGCCTACAGCCAGTGGTACTGGAATACTTAGTACTATACTGTTGGACAGGCCTACAGCCAGTGGTACTGGAATACTTAGTACTATACTGTTGGACAGGCCTACAGCCAGTGGTACTGGAATACTTAGTACTATACTGTTGGACAGGCCTACAGCCAGTGGTACTGGAATACTTAGTACTATACTGTTGGACAGGCCTACAGCCAGTGGTACTGGAATACTTGATGTACTATACTGTTGGACAGGCCTACAGCCAGTGGTACTGTAATACTTAGTACTATACTGTTGGACAGGCCTACAGCCAGTGGTACTGGAATACTTAGTACTATACTGTTGGACAGGCCTACAGCCAGTGGTACTGTAATACTTAGTACTATACTGTTGGACAGGCCTACAGCCAGTGGTACTGTAATACTTAGTACTATACTGTTGGACAGGCCTACAGCCAGTGGTACTGGAATACTTAGTACTATACTGTTGGACAGGCCTACAGCCAGTGGTACTGGAATACTTGGTACTATACTGTTGGACAGGCCTACAGCCAGTGGTACTGTAATACTTAGTACTATACTGTTGGACTACAGCCAGTGGTACTGGAATACTTACATTTACATTTTACATTTTAGTCATTTAGCAGACGCTCTTATCCAGAGCGACTTACAGTTAGCACATACATTATTTTATCGAACCCACAACCCTGGCGTTGCAAACGCCATGCTCTACCAACTGAGCTACATCCCCTGCCGGCCATTCCCTCCCTTACCCTGGACGACGCTGGGCCAATTGTGCGCCGCCCCATGGGTCTCCCGGTCACTTGATGTACTATACTGTTGGACAGGCCTACAGCCAGTGGTACTGGAATACTTAGTACTATACTGTTGGACAGGCCTACAGCCAGTGGTACTGGAATACTTAGTACTATACTGTTGGACAGGCCTACAGCCAGTGGTACTGGAATACTTAGTACTATACTGTTGGACAGGCCTACAGCCAGTGGTACTGGAATACTTAGTACTATACTGTTGGACAGGCCTACAGCCAGTGGTACTGGAATACTTGATGTACTATACTGTTGGACAGGCCTACAGCCAGTGGTACTGTAATACTTAGTACTATACTGTTGGACAGGCCTACAGCCAGTGGTACTGGAATACTTAGTACTATACTGTTGGACAGGCCTACAGCCAGGACTATACTGTTGGACAGGCCTACAGCCAGTGGTACTGTAATACTTAGTACTATACTGTTGGACAGGCCTACAGCCAGTGGGACTGGAATACTTAGTACTATACTGTTGGACAGGCCTACAGCCAGTGGTACTGTAATACTTAGTACTATACTGTTGGACAGGCCTACAGCCAGTGGTACTGTAATACTTAGTACTATACTGTTGGACAGGCCTACAGCCAGTGGTACTGTAATACTTAGTACTATACTGTTGGACAGGCCTACAGCCAGTGGTACTGGAATACTTAGTACTATACTGTTGGACAGGCCTACAGCCAGTGGTACTGGAATACTTGATGTACTATACTGTTGGACAGGCCTACAGCCAGTGGTACTGTAATACTTGATGTTTCTTTATGTTTCCTTTCCCCAAGGGATGACTGTAGTATGCTATACAAATACTGAACTTCTGTTAGGGGACCTCCAGTCTCTCTTAACAGACTGTCTTCCAGCAGCTAGCAGCTCACACAATATCTGTTTCTGATAAGGCAACCTGATAATAATAATAATAATAATAATAATACATTTGATTTATTCAGTACACAAGGCGCTACACAACATGACCTATATCCATACATTCAGGTTTAGGTGTGTGAATTGAGTAGGGCCTTGTTGACAACTGCGGTTGTGTGTTTTTTTTTTATTGGAAGGTGTGAATTCTGTCAACGCCATTGTTGACAACTGCGGTTGTGTGTTTTTTTTATTGGAAGGTGTGAATTCTGTCAACGCCATTGTTGACAACTGCGGTTGTGTGTTTTTTTTATTGGAAGGTGTGAATTCTGTCAACGCCATTGTTGACAACTGCAGGTTGTGTGTGTTTTTTGCAGGTAGAGCAGAGCATGGAGGAGAAGTTCTTTGAGGTACTGCCTCTGAACCGAGCTTCCCCTGACGTTAGACAGCTGACTGAGAGGATTCAGCTCGGGGTATGGAACATCTACATTAAACATTTCACCAGAATATACTTCACATTTCCATAGCATTCATTTATATCAAACGATTCCGCTTGGGATCTATTCCATTTTTACATGAAAACGTCAGCATGAAATGTTTCACTTAAGGTTTACAATAATATCATTCATTATATACTTGATCGTTTTGAGAAGTTACATTTTATAGTTGCATGTAGAAAATGTACCTAAGTAACGTTAACAGTATAGTGTCCTCTTGATCCTTATCATTGACCAATGAGGATACTGTCCTCTCGAATACAAAATGAAGTGTTCCTTCCAAACAGGTCCAGGCACGGCTGGCCATAACAGACTTGTTTTGTTTACTCTCTAACAGCAGTAATGAGGAAGAGGTTCAACCGGTTTACTGTTCTCAACATGCTCTTCCTGATACGCTGACTGTGTGTGTGTGGTGTGTGGTGTGTGTGTATTTTAACAGTTGAAGTGCTGTGGGTTGTTCAGTTACACAGACTGGGGCCAGAACGTCCCTGACTCCTGTCTCTGTCAGGGTGAGGAAGATCAGGTGGAAGGTAAATGCCAGAACATTCCATACGAGGTGAGTTCAGATCAACTCTACATGACAGGACTGATGATGTAGCTTTATATTCAATAGTCTTCTTCTTCTTCTTCTTCTTCTCAGTTCATATGCATATAGGCTTACATCCAGGTCTACCATGAGAAAACCTTTTAGCCCTTCAGTGCATTATAATAAAGGAAAATGCCTTATCAGCCAAAATGGACTTCTGTGTACTGGTTCAATTATTTTCTTCTTCTGTTTTTCAGTTCTTGTTGCTTGGACAGGAGAAGCTGATCTACAAACAGGTTAGACCAGCTTCCCTTTTGTCAACTTTAGATTAACCTTCTTATCTTCTACATTCCTAGACAGAACCAGTTGCTTTTATCACTGGTCAGAGAGCCGCACACTGTCGCTGGTCAGAGAGCCGCACACTGTCGCTGGTCAGAGAGCCGCACACTGTCAAGAATGAAGCTCTTCTGTTGAGCCATGATCTGAGTCACATTATTACAAAAACATGAAATACCAACATATTTTTCAATCTGCACACTTTAGTTTGTGATCCCTGCGGGAATTAAACCTGTGACCTTGGCATTGCTAGCGCCACACTCTAACCAAGTGAGCCAGACAGGACCACGATTGAGTTATGACGTGTGTTCCATTGAGTATTAACTTACCTCTGTCCCACAGACCTGCTTCCCCATCCTCAAGGGCTACATGGCTAAAGCAATGGACATTGTGTTGGGCGTCTTCTTTGGATTCGCTGTTCTGTCTGTGAGTATGCATTCTGTACTATACACATTTCACACCTTACACATCAAACTGTCTTTAAATATCTCTTACTACTCCCTGGCCTGCTATCACCCATGTTGTTGTTGTTTTAAATTCATGTTGTTGTGTTCTCCAGCTCCTGGGAGCGGTGATGTCTGCCGTCCTGCTGGCTCAGGTGAGGAGGTCTACCGTTGGGGTTCCTGTGGTGTCCAGTGTCAGCTCTCAGCTGTCCAAGTTCAGCTTCAGTTATCAGCCGCCCAAGTACAGCGAGCTTTACAACGTGCCTGAGAAGTCTGAGAACTAGGCCGCTGCTCAGGCTGAGGTTCAGGATATGGTTAGTTAGACAGCATGGTTGAGGCTGTAGTTCTGTCTGGCTCAGCATGGAAATAGAACTACTAGAATGGCTAAATCCCCCCCACAGACGTCTGTACTTTGACTGCACCACCATGGGTATGATGAATACGGTTGAATGGGGATTTTCGTTCTAGTGATCTATTTCTATGGTGTCCAGCCTCTGTAACCCCAGGTCAGTGTTCACACTGTTTCCCTTCCACATCTTGTTGTTAACGAGAGAGCTACATAACTACTCTTACTATCAAACCAAAAGAAAGGTACTACTTCATTCTGTCTCATTTGCTTTGATTTGAGTTCTACGTTTTAAGAAAACCACCTGTGGTGATTTATAAATGTGCAGGGAGTTGCTTGTAAAATATTTGTGAAATGTTGCATTTTATTTGCCGAATGACGACGAACTGGCAGGGCGTTGTGAAAAGAGGATATTGTAAAGAGGTTATTGTAAAGAGAGTACAACTTTCTTTCATTTCCATATGATTTTGAATGTCAAATAATTTGCCTTGTAACTGCAATAATAAAGGGAAAGAAAATGGAAGGTTGACATGGAGATAAGGGAAAATAAATATCTGCAGCTGACACAGAGGCCATTTGTTTTTTGCAATGAAAGGATGTTCTATTTTTTGCTATGAACTGTAAATCCTTATATGAAATATATAACATGCCAACTATCTTGCACTCTATTTTTCAAAATAAAGCATCTGTCTTCTACATTTTGTCTCTTTTGTAGAATTATATTAGAACTTGGAACTTATTTACAACTCTTTTGAGGAATATATTTGAACTTCAAACGTATTTACTCATTTGAGAGAACATTCCAGTTTAGAACCTTTGCATCTTAAGTTCCAAATCAGTTGAATGAAAACAATAGAAATTCTTGTTAGAATCCGAGTTGGAGAGGTTAGAATCCGAGTTGGAGAGGTTAGAATCCGAGTTGGAGAGGTTAGAATCCGAGTTGGAGAGGTTAGAATCCGAGTTGGAGAGGTTAGAATCCGAGTTGGAGAGGTTAGAATCCGAGTTGGAGAGGTTAGAAGGTAGAGAAAGAAGAGATTAAGAAAGAGTTGAAGGGGGCGAGACGGCAACGGACAAGCCTGCAGATAGAGAGAGAGGCTGAACAGTGGGTGATGAAGGTTGAGAGGAGGTTCTTGAAATGTGAAAAGTGTGAGATCAACTTTATGAATAAAATGTACAAAGTGAGAAAGACGATGATGGATAATGAGAGGAGGAAGATGAAAGAAGTCATAGCAGATATGAAGAAAACAAGATGAGATATGGACTGAGATATGGGGAGAGAGAGATGGGGAGAGAGAGAGAGAGAGAGAGAGGTGGTAGAGAGAGAGAGGTGGTAGAGAGAGAGAGAGAGAGAGGGAGAGAGAGAGAGAGAGATGGAGAGAGAGAGAGAGATGGAGAGAGAGAGATGGAGAGAGAGAGAGAGAGAGAGAGAGAGAGAGAGAGAGAGAGATGGACTGAGATGGAGAGAGAGAGATGGAGAGAGAGAGAGGGAGAGAGAGAGAGAGAGAGAGATGGAGAGAGAGAGATGGACTGAGATGGAGAGAGAGAGATGGAGAGAGAGATGGAGAGAGAGATGGAGAGGGAGAGAGAGAGATGGAGAGAGAGATGGACTGAGATGGAGAAAGAGAGATGGAGAGAGAGAGATGGAGAGAGAGAGATGGACTGAGATGGAGAGAGAGAGATGGAGAGAGAGATGGAGAGAGATGAAGAGAGAGAGATGGACTGAGATGGAGAGAGAGAGATGGAGAGAGAGATGGAGAGAGAGGTGGAGAGAGAGAGATGCAGGGCCTGAAGGAGGAGAGGAGAAAGATAAGAGAGCGACAGAGGAGGATGACCACAGAGAGCTGGAGGATGACCACAGAGAGCAGGAGGATGACCACAGAGAGCAGGAGGATGACCACAGAGAGCAGGAGGATGACCACAGAGAGCTGGAGGATGACCACAGAGAGCAGGAGGATGACCACAGAGAGCAGGAGGATGACCACAGAGAGCTGGAGGATGACCACAGAGAGCAGGAGGATGACCACAGAGAGCAGGAGGATGACCACAGAGAGAAGGAGGATGACTACAGAGAGCTGGAGGATGACCACAGAGAGCTGGAGGATGACCACAGAGAGCAGGAGGATGGCCACAGAGAGCTGGAGGATGACCACAGAGAGCAGGAGGATGACCACAGAGAGCAGGAGGATGGCCACAGAGAGAGGTAGAAAGGTAGAAAACAAGCATTTGAGTGAGACCATTGATATCCTTCAGAAGGAGATGAGGCGGTTCATATCCACGGAGGTGCGATCATGCATGGTGAGACATTACATCGCAGAGGAAGAAGGTGAGGCAGGAGATGCCTCACAAATGGCACCCTTTTCCCTGCATAGTGCACTACTTTTGACCAGAACAAAAGTAGTGCGCTATGTCAGTAATAGGGTGCCATTTGGGACTGAGATATTGTAGCTGGAATGGTGAAGCCACAGTCCCATAATGACGTGTCAGTCTTGTCTTTTTAGTTGGAGTCAATTGTTCTATCATCACATGGCATGCCAATGAACAGAAACAGAGAGGAAAGCACTAAGAGACAGGACTACCAGGCTATAGGTTTCTTCTTAAATAGTAATCTCATCTCAAGACACCCAGAACTAAAATCTTGCGTAATTGCGTCAGATGCTCACATGCATCTGTCCACGAGAGATTACTCACATAGTAAACATGGCCAGTTGTTGATCAGTTAGATGTGTATGCTTTATAAAGTAATATATATTTCCCTCTTGTGGTGTAAAAGGTAATTGCAGTCAACATGAAACACCAGAGTGGGTCAACTGGGGAAAGGCACATGCTGATCAGGCCGCCCGCGTTACGTACGCGAGCGTTGCAAAAATAAATGTACACATACATGTTATTCAATCATTGCACCCACACTGCTCACGTGCGTCAATGAACGTCTGCGTTGCCAGGCTCTAAAATAGAACTCCCTCACTAATTTGTCAGAGCAGCTTACCGATCACTGCACCTGTACACAGCCATTCTGAAATTAGCCCACCTTACTACCTCATCCCCATATTGTTATTTATTTTGCTCATTTGCTCCCCAGTATCTCTCTATTTGCACATCATCTTTTGCACATCTATCATTCCAGTGGTAATACGACATTTTAACGCTCGACGTGCTGCAAGTCCCGCCTCTCCCATCTCCTCATTGGTTTTTAGGAGCATATACCCACGCGGGTGATTGAAAGATGAACTGCGGTCCACACTCCAGTCCAGTTGGTGGTGGAAATGCACCTTAAAGTTGGTTATCAACTGCCATATAAAGTCCAAAGAAGAAAAAGACGAAGAAGAAGAAGAAGAAGAAGAAGAAGAAGAAGAAGAAGAAGAAGAAGAAGCCTGAAGGAGAGAACTAGAAACTCACTCGGTTTACCCTTTTATCTGTGGATTAATTGTCGGACCTTGTGCATTTCAGGTAAAATAACAAACCCAATGTTTATATCCCAGGACAAATTAGCTAGAAAAAAGCAAGCTAGCTAGCTAAATTGCCATACATGTTTAATGGTTTTTGACCTGTCCCGAAGTTTAATATAGTTGGTTCAGTGACAAAGATGGCACATGCGGACGGTCTGGTCAGCATGTAAGCAAGGAGTTGCTGAGACCACTGCCTTCACACAACTAAATACATCAGACTGTTTTGTAATACTGTGAAGGGATTTATTGAAAACTGAGTAGCAGTATATGTTAGTTAGAGTTTGGAAAAATCTATTAAAGTGTTATTCCACAATGATACATTAGTTCAGTGGTTCTCAAACCTCTCCTCGGGGACCCCCAGACGTTTCATAATTTTGTTGTAATTTAATGAACAAAGTTATGCAACACCCAATTCCCCCTGTGTGAAAAAGTAATTGCCACCTTACACTCAATAACTGGTTGTGCCACCTTTAGCTGCAATGACTGCAACCAAATGCTTCCTGTAGTTGTTGATCAGTCTCTCACATCGCTGTGGAGGAATTTTGGCTCACTCTTGCATGCAGATCTGCTTTAACTCAGGCGACATTTGTGGGTTTTCAAGCATGAACTACTCGTTTCAAGTCCTGCCACAACATCTCAATTGGGATTAGGTCTGGACTTTGACTAGGCCATTCCAAAACTTCAAATGTTTTGCTTTTTAGCCATTTTCATGTAGACTTGATTGTTTGTTTGGATCATTGTCTTGCTGCATGACCCAGCTGCGCTTCAGCTTCAGCTCACAGACGGATGGTCTGACATTGTCCCACAAATGTCCCCACAAATGTCGCTGAGTTAAAGCAGTTCTGCATGCAAGAGTGGGCCAAAATTCCTCCACAGCGATGTGAGAGACTGATCAACAACTACAGGAAGCATTTGGTTGCAGTCATTGCAGCTAAAGGTGGCACAACCAGTTATTGAGTGTAAGGGGGCAATTACCTTTTCACACAGGGGAATTAGGTGTTGCATAACTTTGTTCATTAAATTAGAAAAATAAGTGTTTTTTTGTTGTTATTTGTAAACTCAGGTTCCCTTTATCTAACATTAGGTTTTGGTTGAAGATCTGATAACATTCAGTATCAAAAATATGCAAAAGTAAAGAAAATTAGAAAGAGGGGCCAATACTTTTTCACGGGCACTGTAGTACAATATGTCATTTGCAATCTGCAGTGCTTCTGTGTGTTTTCAGAACCGTCTTTCTATTTGACAGTGAACAGTTAGTAGTGAAGAGAAGAAGAAGTAGTTAGACAAGCAGGAAGACAGGAGAAAACATCAGATAAAGGAGAATATACTTTCGGGAAAGAAATAATGTCATTTAATTTGTGAAGGATTACCGGAGAAAAATGAGACATATTTCATATTCTTCGTCTTTATTTCCTTATGTAGTCAAAATAAGCTGTAATAGGTTACAGTGGTGCTTTTCACAGGACCGACTGCTGCAGTGGAAATGGCTGCACTGTACTGTCATATATACAGTGAGCTCCAAAAGTATTGGGACAGTGACACATTTTGTTTGTTGTTTTGGCTCTGTACTCCAACACTTTGGATTTGAAATGATACAAACTGTGAGGTTAAAGTGCAGACTGTCAGCTTTAATTTGGGTGTATTGTTATTCATATAGGGTGTACTGTTTTAGAAAGTACAGCACTTTTTGTACATAGTCCCCCCATTTTAAGGGACCAAAAGTATTTGGACAAATTCACTATTAAAGTAAGTAGTAAAAAGTGAAGTATTCTGTCCCATATCCATAGCACACAATGGCTACATCAGGCTTGTGTCTCTACAAACTTGTTGGATGCATTTGCTGTTTGTTTTGGTTGTGTTTCAGATTATGCTGTGCCCAATAGAAATGAATGGTAAATAATGTATTGTGTCATTTTGGAGTCACTTTTATTGTAAATGAGAATAAAATATATTTCTAAACACTCATACATTAATGTGGATTCTACCATGATTACGGATAGTCCTGAATGAGTCGTGAATAATGATGAGTGAGAAAGTCACAGATGCACAAATATACCCCCAAGACATGCTAACCTCTCACCATTACAATAACAGGGGGGGGGGGGGGGGTTAGCATTTGGGGGGGATATTTGTGCCTCTAACTTTCTCACTCATCGTTGCTCACGATTCATCCAGGACTATTCATTAAAACATATTCTATTCTTATTTACAATAACAGTGACTCCAAAATGACACAATACATTACTATCCCAATACTTTTGGAGTTCACTGTACCGTATGTTGCTAAATGCAATGTCTAGAGTGCGGCCTGCATGGAAGTTTAGTCCCCAGATGTCTGGTTTCTGGATGGACAACACTTTACTGTGGAAATACAATCTAGCAATTTAGCTGTGCATAATAAGACCTGATTTACAATGTAAACAGCAAGCTCGTCTCAGCAAGCGGATTGCAGGCCATGTTGACTCAGAAGACAGAGGAGGTATTAACAGAATGATATTGTCAGTGTGGGCAGAGCAGAGATTCCTTATTACATTGTCTGCATCCCAAATGGCACCCTATTCCCTATATAGTGCACTACTTTTGACCCAAATGGCACCCTATTCCCTATATAGTGCACTACTTTTGACCCAAATGGCACCCTATTCCCTATATAGTGCACTACTTTTGACCCAAATGGCACCCTATTCCCTATATAGTGCACTACTGTTGACCGGAGTGCAACTATGTACAGCAGGGGAAGAGGGTACCATTTGGGACGCGGACCATACGTTTGTTGTCAGCGTGGCTACAGCAGACCTCATTACAGTGCTTCATAATGTCTCACTCCAAAGTTCATCCTAAGGACGCTTCTTACTCTTCTAGCCTGAATTTTAAAGGTAAAATCAAATCAAATCAAATCAAATTGTATTGGTCACATGCGCCGAATACAACAGGTGCAGACATTACAGTGAAATGCTTACTTACAAGCCCTTAACCAACAGTGCATTTATTTTTAACAAAAAAAGTAAAAATAAAACAACAACAAAAAAAGTGTTGAGAAAAAAGGCATGACTCTCCGTCATAGTTCAAAGCTTGATACGTTACTAATCTAAATTTGAGTTAAAATCAAGACGTTTTTGACCATTAATGGACTTCATCAGAATGACCAGAAAAGCCATGGACAGACACAACGTCGTTATGATCTTTTACACAAATTAGATAAATAAAGCATCGAGGTTTTTAACTGTGAGCTTGAGTTATTCCTTTTCATTCCAAACGCTCATATTCATTTTTTTTTGGGTTGCACCTCGTCTCACGTTGGTTTCAGCACCTTCTACTCCTCTCCTCTTGCCTGGATGCCAGACTGAAACCCTGACCTCATCCCTGGTTATGGGGGATACGGGTATAAGGTCGTCGGTTCAACTCCCGCAACTCCCTCCGCATGGCGAATTGCTTAGAATTGAGGTGTGAAATGATACCCGTCCTTCTACATTCTCAGGAACATCAGCAGACTGCACCTTCTTGATCTGACCAATCATCATGCAGGACAACAGTTCCCCAATCAACTGTGGGAAGGATGTTACAAAAATGTTATTACCCATAACACAGCATGGCTGGAATTCAATCAAAATTGGGAGGGACATGGTAAATCATTAGAAAGGAGTTAAATTGAGTTTGGTTTAATATTTGTTACGTATAAATGTATTAGCAATATTATTAGAAATAATTCCATACAGCATAAACAGCAAACCCAAAGAAGAATCCAAGTGCGGTCTTAAGAGCGGAGTCTAAGTTCTTCATGATGAGAGGACCACAGGGCTGAGAGGAGAGACACATCCATTGATATTTACATTCATTGGCCCATTAGATATACAGTAAAAGGAGGACTCTAGTCTAGAAGGATATAATTTTTTTTGTATAGACATTGCCACATTGCTTCCACCATTTAAAAGTAGGCAACTGGGTGGGGATTCCTATTGGTCGGGAGTGATCTGCCAATGATCAGAGAGCATTGCCTTCATCAAATTGGGTTGCCTATGGTTTGTAAAACAAATACTAAGGTAATATCCAGGAGCCAAGACCAAGATGTAAACCAGGACGTTGGTCCCCAGATCCAGACCCAGACCCAGTGAGTTGAGACCATGACAAGTAAAAGACTGCATTTATGTGGTCTTGAGTGGTCGCAAGACCAAGATCACTAGATCAAGAGTTCATGGGCCCTTTCTTCAATTCTAAGAAACTAAGGTAAACGAGTACAGTAGGGTACAGTACAGTAGGGTACAGTACAGTAGGGTACAGTACAGTAGGGTACAGTAGGGTACAGTACAGTAGGGTATAGTACAGTAGAGTAGGGTACAGTAGGGTAGAGTACAGTAGGGTACAGTACAGTAGGGTAGAGTACAGTAGGGTACAGTACAGTAGGGTACAGTAGGGTACAGTACAGTAGGGTAGAGTACAGTAGAGTAGGGTACAGTAGGGTAGAGTACAGTAGGGTACAGTACAGTAGGGTAGAGTACAGTAGGGTACAGTACAGTAGGGTATAGTACAGTAGAGTAGGGTAGAGTACAGTAGGGTGGAGTAGAGTACGGTACAGTAGAGTAGAGTAGAGTAGGGAACAGTACAGTAGGGTGGAGTAGGGTAGAGTACAGTAGGGTACAGTAGGGTAGAGTACAGTAGGGTAGAGTACAGTAGGGTACAGTAGGGTAGAGTACAGTAGGGTACAGTAGGGTGCAGTACAGTACAGTAGGGTAGAGTACAGTAGGGTACAGTAGGGTACAGTAGGGTACAGTACAGTAGGGTAGAGTAGAGTAGAGTAGAGTAGGGAACAGTACAGTAGGGTACAGTAGGGTAGAGTACAGTAGGGTGGAGTAGGGTAGAGTACAGTAGGGTACAGTAGGGTAGAGTACAGTAGGGTAGAGTACAGTAGGGTACAGTACAGTAGGGTAGAGTACAGTAGGGTACAGTAGGGTACAGTACAGTAGGGTAGAGTACAGTAGGGTAGAGTAGGGTACAGTACAGTAGGGTAGAGTACAGTAGGGTACAGTAGAGTAGGGTAGAGTAGGGAACAGTACAGTAGGGTACAGTACAGTAGGGTAGAGTAGGGTACAGTACAGTAGGGTACAGTAGGGTACAGTACAGTAGGGTAGAGTACAGTAGGGTAGAGTAGGGTACAGTACAGTAGGGTAGAGTAGAGTAGGGAACAGTACAGTAGGGTGGAGTAGGGTAGAGTACAGTAGGGTACAGTAGGGTAGAGTACAGTAGGGTACAGTAGGGTAGAGTACAGTAGGGTAGAGTACAGTAGGGTACAGTAGGGTAGAGTACAGTAGGGTACAGTAGGGTACAGTAGGGTAGAGTACAGTACGGTACAGTAGGGTACAGTAGGGTAGAGTACAGTAGGGTACAGTAGGGAACAGTACAGTAGGGTAGAGTACAGTACAGTAGGGTAGAGTAGGGTAGAGTACAGTAGAGTACAGTAGGGTACAGTACAGTAGGGTAGAGTAGGGTACAGTACAGTAGGGTAGAGTACAGTAGGGTACAGTACAGTAGGGTAGAGTAGGGAACAGTACAGTAGGGTAGAGTACAGTAGGGTACAGTAGGGTAGAGTACAGTAGGGTACAGTAGGGTACAGTACAGTAGGGTACAGTACAGTAGGGTACAGTAGGGTACAGTACAGTAGGGTACAGTACAGTAGGGTACAGTACAGTAGGGTAGAGTACAGTAGGGTACAGTACAGTAGGGTAGAGTACAGTAGGGTACAGTACAGTAGGGTACAGTACAGTAGGGTACAGTACAGTAGGGTAGAGTACAGTAGGGTACAGTACAGTAGGGTACAGTACAGTAGGGTAGAGTACAGTAGAGTAGGGTAGAGTACAGTAGGGTACAGTACAGTAGGGTACAGTACAGTAGGGTACAGTAGAGTAGGGTGGAGTAGAGTACGGTACAGTAGAGTAGGGTGGAGTAGGGTAGAGTACAGTAGGGTCCAGTACAGTAGGGTAGAGTACAGTAGGGTAGAGTAGGGTAGAGTACAGTAGGGTACAGTAGGGTACAGTACAGTACAGTAGGGTAGAGTACAGTAGGGTAGAGTACAGTAGGGTACAGTAGGGTACAGTAGGGTACAGTACAGTAGGGTAGAGTAGAGTAGAGTAGAGTAGGGAACAGTACAGTAGGGTGGAGTAGGGTAGAGTACAGTAGGGTACAGTAGGGTAGAGTACAGTAGGGTACAGTAGGGTAGAGTACAGTAGGGTGGAGTAGGGTAGAGTACAGTAGGGTACAGTAGGGTAGAGTACAGTAGGGTAGAGTACAGTAGGGTACAGTAGAGTAGGGTAGAGTACAGTAGGGTACAGTAGGGTACAGTAGGGTACAGTACAGTAGGGTAGAGTACAGTAGGGTAGAGTAGGGTACAGTACAGTAGGGTAGAGTACAGTAGGGTACAGTACAGTAGGGTAGAGTAGGGAACAGTACAGTAGGGTACAGTACAGTAGGGTGGAGTAGGGTAGAGTACAGTAGGGTACAGTAGGGTACAGTACAGTAGGGTAGAGTACAGTAGGGTAGAGTAGGGTACAGTACAGTAGGGTAGAGTAGAGTAGGGAACAGTACAGTAGGGTGGAGTAGGGTAGAGTACAGTAGGGTACAGTAGGGTAGAGTACAGTAGGGTACAGTAGGGTAGAGTACAGTAGGGTAGAGTACAGTAGGGTACAGTAGGGTAGAGTACAGTAGGGTACAGTAGGGTAGAGTACAGTAGGGTACAGTAGGGTAGAGTACAGTAGGGTACAGTAGGGAACAGTACAGTAGGGTGGAGTACAGTAGAGTACAGTAGGGTACAGTAGGGTACAGTAGGGTAGAGTACAGTAGGGTA
The DNA here is from genome assembly GCA_031479575.1 of Coregonus ussuriensis. NCBI lineage: Eukaryota > Metazoa > Chordata > Actinopteri > Salmoniformes > Salmonidae > Coregonus > Coregonus ussuriensis. The sequence goes on along the minus strand of CM062500.1, from coordinate 6,815,243 downwards.
GAGTAGGGTACAGTACAGTAGGGTAGAGTACAGTAGGGTACAGTACAGTAGGGTAGAGTAGGGAACAGTACAGTAGGGTAGAGTACAGTAGGGTACAGTAGGGTAGAGTACAGTAGGGTACAGTAGGGTACAGTACAGTAGGGTACAGTACAGTAGGGTACAGTAGGGTACAGTACAGTAGGGTACAGTACAGTAGGGTAGAGTACAGTAGGGTAGAGTACAGTACAGTAGGGTAGAGTATGGTACAGTACAGTAGGGTACAGTACAGTAGGGTATAGTACAGTACAGTAGGGTACAGTAGGGTACAGTACAGTAGGGTACAGTACAGTAGGGTACAGTACAGTAGGGTACAGTAGAGTAGGGTACAGTACAGTAGGGTACAGTAGAGTAGGGTGCGGTACAGTAGGGTATAGTACAGTAGGGTACAGTAGAGTAGGGTACAGTACAGTAGGGTACAGTACAGTAGGGTACAGTACAGTAGAGTACAGTACAGTAGGGTAGAGTACAGTAGGGTACAGTAGGGTACAGTACAGTAGGGTACAGTACAGTAGGGTACAGTACAGTAGGGTAGAGTACAGTAGGGTACAGTAGGGTCCAGTACAGTATGGTACAGTACAGTAGGGTAGAGTACAGTAGGGTATAGTACAGTAGGGTAGAGTACAGTAGGGTACAGTACAGTAGGGTAGAGTACAGTAGGGTACAGTACAGTAGGGTACAGTAGGGTAGAGTAGGGTACAGTAGGGTAGAGTAGGGTAGAGTAGGGTACAGTACAGTACAGTAGGGTAGAGTAGAGTAGGGTAGAGTAGGGTAGAGTACAGTAGGGTATAGTACAGTAGGGTACGGTACAGTAGGGTACAGTAGAGTAGGGTGGAGTAGGGTACAGTAGGGTAGAGTAGAGTAGGGTAGTGTAGAGTAGGGTAAAGTACAGTACAGTAGGGTAAAGTACAGTAGGGTAAAGTACAGTAGGGTAAAGTACAGTACAGTAGGGTATGGTAGAGTACAGTAGGGTACGGTACAGTAGGGTACAGTACAGTAGGGTATGGTACAGTACAGTACGGTACAGTAGGGTACAGTACAGTACAGTAGGGTATGGTAGAGTACAGTAGGGTACGGTACAGTAGGGTACAGTACAGTAGGGTAGAGTAGGGTCCAGTACAGTAGGGTACAGTAGGGTATAGTACAGTAGGGTTCGGAACAGTAGGGTACAGTACAGTACAGTAGGGTAGAGTAGGGTACAGTACAGTAGGGTAGAGTAGGGTACAGTAGGGTAGAGTAGAGTACAGTAGAGTACAGTACAGTAGGGTGCAGTACAGTAGGGTAGAGTAGGGTACAGTAGGGTAGAGTAGGGTAGAGTAGGGTACAGTACAGTACAGTAGGGTATAGTACAGTAGGGTAGAGTACAGTAGGGTAAAGTACAGTAGGGTAAAGTACAGTAGGGTACAGTAGGGTACAGTACAGTAGGGTAGAGTACAGTAGTGTAGAGTAGGGTACAGTACAGTAGGGTAAAGTACAGTAGGGTAAAGTACAGTAGGGTAAAGTACAGTAGGGTAAAGTACAGTAGGGTAGTGTACAGTAGGGTATAGTAGGGTACAGTACAGTAGGGTACAGTACAGTAGGGTAGAGTACAGTAGGGTAAAGTACAGTAGGGTAAAGTACAGTAGGGTGGAGTAGGGTACAGTACAGTACAGTAGGGTATAGTACAGTAGGGTAGAGTACAGTAGGGTAAAGTACAATAGGGTAAAGTACAGTAGGGTACAGTAGGGTACAGTACAGTAGGGTAGAGTACAGTAGTGTAGAGTAGGGTACAGTACAGTAGGGTAAAGTACAGTAGGGTAAAGTACAGTAGGGTAAAGTACAGTAGGGTAAAGTACAGTAGGGTAGTGTACAGTAGGGTATAGTAGGGTACAGTACAGTAGGGTACAGTACAGTAGGGTAGAGTACAGTAGGGTAAAGTACAGTAGGGTAAAGTACAGTAGGGTACAGTAGGGTAAAGTACAGTAGGGTAAAGTACAGTAGGGTAAAGTACAGTAGGGTAGAGTACAGTAGGGTACAGTACAGTAGGGTAGAGTACAGAAGGGTACAGTACAGTAGGGTAAAGTACAGTAGGGTACGGTACAGTAGGGTAGAGTACAGTAGGGTAGAGTAGGGTACAGTACAGTAGGGTAGAGTAGGGTACAGTACAGTAGGGTAGAGTACAGTAGGGTTCGGAACAGTAGGGTAGAGTACAGTACAGTAGGGTACAGTACAGTAGGGTAGAGTACAGTAGGGTACAGTACAGTAGGGTAGAGTACAGTAGGGTAGAGTACAGTAGGGTACAGTAGGGTACAGTACAGTAGGGTAGAGTACAGTAGGGTAGAGTACAGTAGGGTACAGTACAGTAGGGTACAGTAGGGTACAGTACAGTAGGGTAGAGTACAGTAGGGTAGAGTACAGTAGGGTACAGTAGGGTAGAGTACAGTAGGGTACAGTACAGTAGGGTAGAGTACAGTAGGGTAGAGTACAGTACAGTAGGGTACGGTACAGTAGGGTGGAGTAGGGTACAGTAGAGTAGGGTAGAGTACAGTAGGGTACAGTACAGTATGGTAGAGTACAGTAGGGTAGAGTACAGTACAGTAGGGTACAGTACAGTAGGGTAGAGTACAGTAGGGTACAGTAGGGTACAGTAGGGTAGAGTACAGTAGGGTACAGTACAGTAGGGTAGAGTACAGTAGGGTAGAGTACAGTACAGTAGGGTACGGTACAGTAGGGTACAGTACAGTAGGGTACAGTACAGTAGGGTAGAGTACAGTAGGGTAGAGTACAGTACAGTAGGGTACGGTACAGTAGGGTACAGTACAGTAGGGTACAGTACAGTAGGGTAGAGTACAGTAGGGTGAGGTAGGGTACAGTACAGTAGGGTAGAGTACAGTACAGTAGGAAAGAGTAGGGTACAGTACAGTAGGAAAGAGTAGGGTACAGTAGTGTACAGTACAGTAGGAAAGAGTAGGGTACAGTACAGTAGGGTATGGTACAGTAGAGTAGGGTACAGTACAGTAGGGTACAGTAGTGTACAGTACAGTAGGAAAGAGTAGGGTACAGTACAGTAGGAAAGAGTAGGGTACAGTAGTGTACAGTACAGTAGGAAAGAGTAGGGTACAGTACAGTAGGGTACAGTACAGTACAGTAGGAAAGAGTAGGGTACAGTACAGTAGGAAAGAGTAGGGTACAGTAGTGTACAGTACAGTAGGAAAGAGTAGGGTACAGTAGGGTACAGTACAGTAGGAAAGAGTAGGGTACAGTACAGTAGGAAAGAGTAGGGTACAGTAGGGTACAGTACAGTAGGAAATAGTAGGGTACAGTAGGGTACAGTACAGTAGGAAAGAGTAGGGTACAGTAGGGTACAGTACAGTAGGAAAGAGTAGGGTACAGTACAGTAGGAAAGAGTAGGGTACAGTAGGGTACAGTACAGTAGGAAAGAGTAGGGTACAGTACAGTAGGAAAGAGTAGGGTACAGTAAGGTACAGTACAGTAGGGTGCAGTACAGTACAGTAGGGTACGGTACAATAGTGTTATTTGACCCTGCTGGTCATCTATGAACGTTTTAACATCTTGAAGAACAATCTGGCCTTAATGGCCATGTACTCTTATAATTTCCACAGGCACAGCAAGAAGAGGACTGGCCACCCCTCAGAGCCTGGTTCCTCTCTAGGTTTCTTCCTAGGTTCCTGCCTTTCTAGGGAGTTTTACCTAGTTACCGTGCTTCCACATCTGCATTGCTTGCTCTTTGGGGTTTTAGTCTGGGTTTCTGTATAAGCACTTTGTGACATCTGCTGATAGAGTGCAGCAGAGTAGAGGAGAGTACGGCAGAGTGGAGTACGGCAGAGTGGAGTACGGTACAAGGGAGTACAGTACAAGAGAGTACGGTACAGTAGAGTAGGGTATAATAGGGTACAGTAGAGTAAGGTACAGTAGAGTACAGCAGAACAGGGTAGAGTATGGTACAGTACATTAGAGTAGGATACAGTAGGGTAGGATACAGTAGAGTACAGCAGAACAGGGTAGAGTACAGTTCAGTAGATTAGGGTACAGTAGATTAGGGTACAGAGTACAGTAGAGTATAGTAGATTAGGGTACAGTAGAATAGGGTAGGGTACAGTAGAGTACAGTAGAATAGGGTACAGTAGAATAGGGTACAGTAGAGTACAGTGGAGCAGGGTACAGTAGAGCAGGGTAGAGTACAGTACATTACAGTAGAGTACAGTACATTACAGTAGGGTACAGTAGAGTATGGTAAAATAGATTAGGGTACAGTAGAGTACATTAGAGTAGGGTACAGTACATTAGGTACAATAGAGTAGGGTACAGTAGGGTACAGTAGAGTAGGGTAAAGAAGATTAGGGTACAGTAGAGTAGGGTCCAGTAGTGTAGGGTACAGTATGTTACAGTAGAGTAGAATACGGTAGACTAGGGTACAATAGAATAGGGTAGGGTACAGTAGAATAGGGTACAGTAGAATAGGGTACAGTAGAGTAGGGTACAGTAGAGTAGGGTAGAGTACATTACAGTAGAGTAGGGTAAAGTAGATTAGGGTACAGTAGAGTACATTAGAGTAGGGTACAGTACATTAGGTACAATATAGTAGGGTACAGTAGAGTAGGGTAAAGAAGATTAGGGTACAGTAGAGCACATTAGAGTAGGGTACAGTAGGTACAGTAGAGTAGGGTGCAGTAGGGTACAGCAGAACAGGGTAGAGTACAGTTCAGTAGAGTAGGGTAAAGTAGGGTACAGTAGAGGAGAATACGGTAGATTAGGGTACAGTAGAGTAGGGTACAGTACAGTAGAGTAGGGTACAGTAGAGTAGGGTACACTACAGTAGAGTATGGTAAAGTAGATTAGGGTAGAGTAGGGTACAGTAGCGTACAGTAGGGTACAGTAGAGTAGGGTATAGTAGAGTAAGGTATAGTAGGGTACAGTATAGTAGGGTATATTAGGGTGCAGTACAGTAGGGTATAGTACAGTAGGGTACAGTAGGTTACAGTAGGGTACAGTAGAGTAGAGTCGAGTACAATATAGTAGCAGAACAGGGTAGAGTAGAGTACAGTTCAGTAGATTAGGGTACAGTAGATTAGGGTACAGAGTACAGTAGAGTATAGTAGATTAGGGTACAGTAGAATAGGGTAGGGTACAGTAGAATAGGGTACAGTAGAATAGGGTACAGTAGAGTAGGGTACAGTAGAGTAGGGTACAGTAGAGTACAGTGGAGCAGGGTACAGTAGAGCAGGGTAGAGTAGAGTACATTAGAGTAGAGTAGGGTACAGTAGAGTATGGTAAAATAGATTAGGGTACAGTAGAGTACATTAGAGTAGGGTACAGTAGAGTAGATCACAGAGTAGGGTACAGTACAGTAGAGTAGGGTACAGTATAGTAGGGTACACTACAGTAGTGTTTTGTAAAGTAGAATAGGGTAGAGTACACTAGAGTACATTAATGTAGGGTAGAGTAGGGTACACTAGAATGCATTAGAGTAGGATACAGTAGAGTACAGTAGGGTACAGTAGATTAGGGTACAGTAGATTAAAGTAGAGTAGGGTACAGTATGGAAGGGTACAGTAGAGTGCATTAGAGTAGGATACAGTACAGTATAGTAGGGTACAGTACAGTAGGGTACAGTAGATTAAAGTAGAGTAGGGTACAGTATGGAAGGGTACAGTACAGCAGGGTACATTAGAGTAGGGTAGGGTCCAGTATAGTAGGGTGCAGTAGGGTACAGTAGAGTAGTGTAGAGTAGAGTAGGGTACAGTAGAGTAGTGTAGAGTAGAGTAGGGTACAGTAGAGTAGGGTCCAGTATAGTAGGGTGCAGTAGGGTACAGTAGAGTTCGGTACTGTAGAGTAGGGTTCAGTAGGGTACGGTGCAGTAGGGTACAGTAGTGAGGTGCTGTAGGCTACAGTAGAGTAGGGTGCAGTAGGGTCCAGTATAGTAGGGTACAGTAGGGTAGAGTAGAGACGGGTACAGTAGAGTAGGGTACAGTAGAGTAAGCTACACTAAAGTAGATTAGGGTACAGTAAAGTAGAGTACATTAGAGTAGAGTACAGTAGGTACAATAGTGTAGGGTACAGTAGGGTACAGTAGCGTAGGGTACAGTAGAGTAGAGTATGGTATAATTGATTAGGGTACAGTAGGGTAGAGTAGGGTACAGTAGAGTAGAGTAGGGTACAGTAGAGTAGGTTACAGTAGAGTAGAGTAGGGTACAGTAGAGTAGGGTATGGTAAAGTAGATTAGGGTACAGTACAGTAGAGCACATTTAGAGTAGGGTACAGTAGAGTACAGTAGAATAGGGTACAGTATAGTAGATTACACTACAGTACAGTAGAGCACATTAAGTAGGGTTCAGTACAGTACATTAGAGTAGGGTACAGTACAGTAGAGTAGAGTAGAGTACAGTAGGGTACAGTACGTTAAAGTAGAGTAGGGTATAGTAGGGTACAATAGAGTAGGGTGCAGTATGGAAGGGTACAGTACAGCAGGGTACAATAGAGTAGGTACAGTAGGGTAGAGTAGGGATCAGTAGGGTACAGTAGAGTAGCGTGGGGTAGGGTAGGGTACAGTAGAGTAGGGTACAGTAGAGTAGGGAGCAGTAGGGTACAGTAGAGTAGGGTACAGTAGAGTAGGGTACAGTAGAGTAGGGTATGGTAAAGTAGATTATGGTACAATAGGTACAATAGTGTAGGGCCCAATAGGGTACAGTAGAGTAGAGTAGAGTATAGTAGGGTATAGTAGAGTAGGGTGGAGTATGGTAGAGTGGGGTATAGTAGAGTAGAGTAGAGTATGGTAGAGTGGGGTACAGTAGAGGAGAGTATGGTACAGTAGAGTAGGATATAGTAGAGTAGGGTGGAGTAGTGTAGGGTACAGTAGAGTAGGGTATAGTAGAGTAGGGTGGAGTAGAGTGTGGTGGAGTAGTGTACAGTACAGTAGGGTGGAGTAGTGTAGAATAGGGTACAGTACAGTAGGGTATAGTAGAGTAGGGTGGAGTAGAGTATGGTGGAGTAGTGTACAGTATTGTACAGTATAGTAGTGTGGAGTAGTGTACAGTACAGTAGGGTGGAGTAGGGTAGAGTAGGGTACAGTAGGGTGGAGTAGTGTAGAGTAGGGTACAGTAGGGTGGGGTGGAGTAGTGTACAGTAGTGTGGAGTAGTGTAGAGTAGGGTACATTAGAGTAGGGTGGAGTAGTGTACAGTACAGTAGGGTGGAGTAGGGTAGAGTAGGGTACATTAGAGTAGGGTGGAGTAGTGTACAGTACAGTAGGGTGGAGTAGGGTAGAGTAGGGTACAGTAGGGTGGAGTAGAGTAGAGTAGGGTACATTAGAGTAGGGTGGAGTAGTGTACAGTAGTGTGGAGTAGTGTAGAGTAGGGTGGAGTAGAGTAGGGTGGAGTAGTGTACAGTAGAGTACAGTAGAGTACAGTAGAGTACAGTAGAGTAGGGTGGAGTAGGGTGGAGTAGAGTAGGGTGGAGTAGAGTAGGGTGGAGTAGAGTAGGGTGGAGTAGAGTAGGGTGGAGTAGTGTACAGTAGAGTAGGGTGGAGTAGTGTACAGTAGAGTAAGGTAGAGTAGAGTAGAGTAGGGTAGTGTAGAGTACAGTAGAGTAGGGTAGTGTAGAGTACAGTAGAGTAGGGTGGAGTAGTGTACAGTACAGTAGGGTAGAGTAGGGTAGAGTAGGGTGGAGTAGTGTACAGTAGAGTAGGGTGGAGTAGAGTAGGGTGGAGTAGAGTACAGTAGAGTAGGGTGGAGTAGTGTACAGTAGAGTAAGGTAGAGTAGAGTAGAGTAGAGTAGAGTAGGGTGGAGTAGTATACAGTAGAGTAGGGTGGAGTAGTGTACAGTAGAGTAGGGTGGAGTAGTGTACAGTAGAGTAGGGTGGAGTAGGGTACAGTAGAGTAGGGTACAGTAGAGTAGGGTGGAGTAGAGTAGGGTACAGTAGAGTAGGGTGGAGTAGAGTAGGGTACAGTAGAGTAGGGTAGAGTATTGTACAGTAGGGTAGGGTAGGGTGGAGTTGTGTACAGTACAGTAGGGTGGAGTAGAGTAGGGTGGAGTAGTGTACAGTAGAGTAGGGTGGAGTAGTGTAGAGTCAGGTACAGTAGAGTAGGATGGAGTAGTAGATTAGGGTACAGTAGAGTAGGGTGGAGTAGAGTAGGGTACAGTAGAGTAGGGTGGAGTAGAGTAGGGTACAGTAGAGTAGGGTGGAGTAGAGTAGGGTACAGTAGAGTAGGGTGGAGTAGTGTAGAGTCAGGTACAGTAGAGTAGGATGGAGTAGAGTAGGGTACAGTAGAGTAGGGTGGAGTAGAGTAGGGTACAGTAGAGTAGGGTGGAGTAGAGTAGGGTACAGTAGAGTAGGGTAGAGTAGAGTAGGGTAGAGTAGAGTAGAGTAGAGTAGAGTAGAGTAGGGTGGAGTAGAGTAGGGTGGAGTAGAGTAGAGTAGGGTACAGTAGAGTAGAGTAGAGTATTGTACAGTAGAGTAGGGTGGAGTAGAGTAGGGTGGAGTAGAGTAGGGTACAGTAGGGTAGGGTGGAGTAGAGTAGGGTGGAGTAGTGTAGAGTAGATTAGGGTACAGTAGAGTAGGGTAGGGTAGAGTAGAGTAGGGTGGAGTAGAGTAGGGTAGGGTACAGTAGGGTAGGGTGGAGTAGTGTAGAGTAGAGTAGGGTGGAGTAGAGTAGGGTGGAGTAGAGTAGGGTACAGTAGGGTAGGGTGGAGTAGTGTACAGTAGAGTAGGGTGGAGTAGTGTACAGTAGAGTAGGGTGGAGTAGTGTAGAGTAGAGTAGGGTACAGTAGAGTAGGGTACAGTAGAGTAGGGTGGAGTAGAGTAGGGTACAGTAGGGTAGGGTGGAGTAGTGTACAGTAGAGTAGGGTGGAGTATGGTAGAGTGGGGTATAGTAAAGTAGAGTAGAGTATGGTAGAGTGGGGTACAGTAGAGGAGAGTATGGTACAGTAGAGTAGGGTATAGTAGAGTAGGGTGGAGTAGTGTAGGGTACAGTAGAGTAGGGTATAGTAGAGTAGGGTGGAGTAGATTGTGGTGGAGTAGTGTACAGTACAGTATGGTGGAGTATTGTACAGTATAGTAGGGTGGAGTAGTGTAGAATAGGGTACAGTACAGTAGAGTAGGGTATAGTAAAGTAGGGTGGAGTAGAGTATGGTGGAGTAGTGTACAGTATTGTACATTATAGCAGTGTGGAGTAGTGTACAGTACAGTAGGGTGGAGTAGGGTAGAGTAGGGTACAGTAGGGTGGAGTAGTGTAGAGTAGGGTACAGTAGGGTGGAGTAGTGTACAGTAGTGTGGAGTAGTGTAGAGTAGGGTACATTAGAGTAGGGTGGAGTAGTGTACAGTACAGTAGGGTGGAGTAGGGTAGAGTAGGGTACATTAGAGTAGGGTGGAGTAGTGTACAGTACAGTAGGGTGGAGTAGGGTAGAGTAGGGTACAGTAGGGTGGAGTAGAGTAGAGTAGGGTACATTAGAGTAGGGTGGAGTAGTGTACAGTAGTGTGGAGTAGTGTAGAGTAGGGTGGAGTAGGGTGGAGTAGAGTAGGGTGGAGTAGTGTACAGTAGAGTACAGTAGTAGAGTACAGTAGAGTAGGGTGGAGTAGGGTGGAGTAGAGTAGGGTGGAGTAGAGTAGGGTGGAGTAGAGTAGGGTGGAGTAGTGTAGAGTAGAGTAGGGTGGAGTAGAGTAGGGTGGAGTAGTGTACAGCAGAGTAGGGTGGAGTAGTGTACAGTAGAGTAAGGTAGAGTAGAGTAGGGTAGTGTAGAGTACAGTAGAGTAGGGTGGAGTAGTGTACAGTAGAGTAGGGTGGAGTAGAGTAGGGTGGAGTAGAGTACAGTACAGTAGGGTAGAGTAGGGTAGAGTAGGGTGGAGTAGTGTACAGTAGAGTAGGGTGGAGTAGAGTAGGGTGGAGTAGAGTACAGTAGAGTAGGGTGGAGTAGTGTACAGTAGAGTAAGGTGGAGTAGTGTACAGTAGAGTAGGGTGGAGTAGTGTACAGTAGAGTAGGGTGGAGTAGTGTAGAGTAGAGTAGGGTACAGTAGAGTAGGGTGGAGTAGAGTAGGGTACAGTAGAGTAGGTAGGGTGGAGTAGAGTACAGTACAGTAGGGTAGAGTAGGGTAGAGTAGGGTGGAGTAGTGTACAGTAGAGTAGGGTGGAGTAGAGTAGGGTGGAGTAGAGTAGAGTAGAGTAGGGTTGAGTAGTGTACAGTAGAGTAGGGTGGAGTAGTGTACAGTAGAGTAGGGTGGAGTAGTGTACAGTAGAGTATGGTGGAGTAGTGTAGAGTAGAGTAGGGTACAGTAGAGTAGGGTGGAGTAGAGTAGGGTACAGTAGAGTAGGGTAGAGTATTGTACAGTAGGGTAGGGTATGGTGGAGTTGTGTACAGTACAGTAGGGTGGAGTAGAGTAGGGTGGAGTAGTGTACAGTAGAGTAGGGTGGAGTAGGGTGGAGTAGAGTAGGGTGGAGTAGAGTAGGGTGGAGTAGTGTAGAGTAGAGTAGGGTGGAGTAGAGTAGGGTGGAGTAGTGTACAGCAGAGTAGGGTGGAGTAGTGTACAGTAGAGTAAGGTAGAGTAGAGTAGGGGGTAGTGTAGAGTACAGTAGAGTAGGGTGGAGTAGTGTACAGTAGAGTAGGGTGGAGTAGAGTAGGGTGGAGTAGAGTACAGTACAGTAGGGTAGAGTAGGGTAGAGTAGGGTGGAGTAGTGTACAGTAGAGTAGGGTGGAGTAGAGTAGGGTGGAGTAGAGTACAGTAGAGTAGGGTGGAGTAGTGTACAGTAGAGTAAGGTGGAGTAGTGTACAGTAGAGTAGGGTGGAGTAGTGTACAGTAGAGTAGGGTGGAGTAGTGTAGAGTAGAGTAGGGTACAGTAGAGTAGGGTGGAGTAGAGTAGGGTACAGTAGAGTAGGGTGGAGTAGAGTACAGTACAGTAGGGTAGAGTAGGGTAGAGTAGGGTGGAGTAGTGTACAGTAGAGTAGGGTGGAGTAGAGTAGGGTGGAGTAGAGTAGAGTAGAGTAGGGTTGAGTAGTGTACAGTAGAGTAGGGTGGAGTAGTGTACAGTAGAGTAGGGTGGAGTAGTGTACAGTAGAGTAGAGTATGGTGGAGTAGTGTAGAGTAGAGTAGGGTACAGTAGAGTAGGGTGGAGTAGAGTAGGGTACAGTAGAGTAGGGTAGAGTATTGTACAGTAGGGTAGGGTATGGTGGAGTTGTGTACAGTACAGTAGGGTGGAGTAGAGTAGGGTGGAGTAGTGTACAGTAGAGTAGGGTGGAGTAGTGTAGAGTCAGGTACAGTAGAGTAGGATGGAGTAGATTAGGGTACAGTAGAGTAGGGTAGAGTAGGGTACAGTAGAGTAGGGTGGAGTAGAGTAGGGTACAGTAGAGTAGGGTGGAGTAGAGTAGGGTACAGTAGAGTAGGGTGGAGTAGTGTAGAGTCAGGTACAGTAGAGTAGGATGGAGTAGATTAGGGTACAGTAGAGTAGGGTGGAGTAGTGTACAGTAGAGTAGGGTGGAGTAGAGTAGGGTGGAGTAGAGTAGGGTACAGTAGAGTAGGGTGGAGTAGAGTAGGGTACAGTAGGGTAGGGTGGAGTAGAGTGTAGAGTAGAGTAGGGTACAGTAGAGTAGGGTACAGTAGAGTAGGGTGGAGTAGAGTAGGGTACAGTAGGGTAGGGTGGAGTAGTGTAGAGTAGAGTAGTGTACAGTAGAGTAGTGTAGAGTAGAGTAGGGTGGAGTAGAGTAGGGTGGAGTAGAGTAGGGTACAGTAGGGTAGGGTGGAGTAGTGTACAGTAGAGTAGGGTGGAGTAGAGTAGGGTACAGTAGGGTAGGGTGGAGTAGTGTACAGTGGAGTAGGGTGGAGTAGTGTACAGTAGAGTAGGGTGGAGTAGTGTAGAGTAGAGTAGGGTACAGTAGAGTAGGGTGGAGTAGAGTAGGGTACAGTAGGGTAGGGTGGAGTAGTGTACAGTAGAGTAGGGTGGAGTAGAGTAGGGTGGAGTAGAGTAGGGTACAGTAGAGTAGGGTGGAGTAGAGTAGAGTAGAGTAGGGTACAGTAGAGTAGTGTACAGTAGAGTAGGGTGGAGTAGAGTAGGGTACAGTAGTAGGGTAGGGGTGGAGTAGTGTGGAGTAGAGTAGTGTACAGTAGAGTAGTGTAGAGTAGAGTAGGGTGGAGTAGAGTAGGGTGGAGTAGAGTAGGGTACAGTAGGGTAGGGTGGAGTAGTGTACAGTAGAGTAGGGTGAGTAGTGTACAGTAGAGTAGGGTGGAGTAGTGTAGAGTAGAGTAGTGTACAGTAGAGTAGTGTAGAGTAAGTAGGGTGGAGTAGAGTAGGGTGGAGTAGAGTAGGGTACAGTAGGGTAGGGTGTGAGTCTAGTGTACGGTAGAGTAGGGTGTGAGTGTAGGGTACAGTAGGGTAGGGTGGAGTAGTGTACAGTAGAGTAGGGTGGAGTAGTGTACAGTAGAGTAGGGTGGAGTAGTGTAGAGTAGAGTAGGGTACAGTAGAGTAGGGTGGAGTAGAGTAGGGTACAGTAGGGTAGGGTGGAGTAGGTACAGTAGAGTAGGGTGGAGTAGAGTAGGGTACAGTAGAGTAGGGTGGAGTAGAGGAGTAGGGTACAGTAGGGTAGGGTGGAGTAGTGTAGAGTAGAGTAGGGTACAGTAGAGTAGGGTGGAGTAGAGTAGGGTACAGTAGGGTAGGGTGGAGTAGTGTACAGTAGAGTAGTGTACAGTAGAGTAGTGTAGACTAGAGTAGGGTGGAGTAGAGTAGGGTGGAGTAGAGTAGGGTACAGTAGGGTAGGGTGGAGTAGTGTACAGTAGAGTAGGGTGGAGTAGTGTACAGTAGAGTAGGGTGGAGTAGTGTAGAGTAGAGTAGGGTACAGTAGAGTAGGGTGGAGTAGAGTAGGGTACAGTAGGGTAGGGTGGAGTAGTGTACAGTAGAGTAGGGTGGAGTAGAGTAGGGTACAGTAGGGTAGGGTGGAGTAGTGTACAGTAGAGTAGGGTGGAGTAGAGTAGGGTACAGTAGAGTAGGGTGGAGTAGAGTAGGGTACAGTAGGGTAGGGTGGAGTAGTGTACAGTAGAGTAGGGTGGAGTAGTGTAGAGTAGAGTAGAGTAGGGTAGGGTGGAGTAGTGTACAGTAGAGTAGGGTGGAGTAGTGTACAGTAGAGTAGGGTGGAGTAGTGTACAGTAGAGTAGGGTGGAGTAGGGTACAGTAGAGTAGGGTACAGTAGAGTAGGGTGGAGTAGAGTAGGGTACAGTAGAGTAGGGTGGAGTAGAGTAGGGTACAGTAGAGTAGGGTAGAGTATTGTACAGTAGGGTAGGGTAGGGTGGAGTTGTGTACAGTACAGTAGGGTGGAGTAGAGTAGGGTGGAGTAGTGTACAGTAGAGTAGGGTGGAGTAGTGTAGAGTCAGGTACAGTAGAGTAGGATGGAGTAGATTAGGGTACAGTAGAGTAGGGTGGAGTAGAGTAGGGTGGAGTAGAGTAGGGTACAGTAGAGTAGGGTGGAGTAGAGTAGGGTACAGTAGAGTAGGGTGGAGTAGTGTAGAGTCAGGTACAGTAGAGTAGGATGGAGTAGATTAGGGTACAGTAGAGTAGGGTGGAGTAGGGTACAGTAGAGTAGGGTGGAGTAGAGTAGGGTACAGTAGAGTAGGGTAGAGTAGAGTAGGGTAGAGTAGAGTAGAGTAGAGTAGGGTGGAGTAGAGTAGGGTGGAGTAGAGTAGAGTAGGGTACAGTAGAGTAGAGTAGAGTATTGTACAGTAGAGTAGGGTGGAGTAGAGTAGGGTGGAGTAGAGTAGGGTACAGTAGGGTAGGGTGGAGTAGAGTAGGGTGGAGTAGTGTAGAGTAGAGTAGGGTACAGTAGAGTAGGGTAGGGTAGAGTAGAGTAGGGTGGAGTAGAGTAGGGTACAGTAGGGTAGGGTGGAGTAGTGTAGAGTAGAGTAGGGTGGAGTAGAGTAGGGTGGAGTAGAGTAGGGTACAGTAGGGTAGGGTGGAGTAGTGTACAGTAGAGTAGGGTGGAGTAGTGTACAGTAGAGTAGGGTGGAGTAGTGTAGAGTAGAGTAGGGTACAGTAGAGTAGGGTACAGTAGAGTAGGGTGGAGTAGAGTAGAGTAGGGTACAGTAGGGTAGGGTGGAGTAGTGTACAGTAGAGTAGGGTGGAGTATGGTAGAGTGGGGTATAGTAAAGTAGAGTAGAGTATGGTAGAGTGGGGTACAGTAGAGGAGAGTATGGTACAGTAGAGTAGGGTATAGTAGAGTAGGGTGGAGTAGTGTAGGGTACAGTAGAGTAGGGTATAGTAGAGTAGGGTGGAGTAGATTGTGGTGGAGTAGTGTACAGTACAGTATGGTGGAGTATTGTACAGTATAGTAGGGTGGAGTAGTGTAGAATAGGGTACAGTACAGTAGGGTATAGTAAAGTAGGGTGGAGTAGAGTATGGTGGAGTAGTGTACAGTATTGTACATTATAGTAGTGTGGAGTAGTGTACAGTACAGTAGGGTGGAGTAGGGTAGAGTAGGGTACAGTAGGGTGGAGTAGTGTAGAGTAGGGTACAGTAGGGTGGAGTAGTGTACAGTAGTGTGTGGAGTAGTGTAGAGTAGGGTACATTAGAGTAGGGTGGAGTAGTGTACAGTACAGTAGGGTGGAGTAGGGTAGAGTAGGGTACATTAGAGTAGGGTGGAGTAGTGTACAGTACAGTAGGGTGGAGTAGGGTAGAGTAGGGTACAGTAGGGTGGAGTAGAGTAGAGTAGGGTACATTAGAGTAGGGTGGAGTAGTGTACAGTAGTGTGGAGTAGTGTAGAGTAGGGTGGAGTAGGGTGGAGTAGAGTAGGGTGGAGTAGTGTACAGTAGAGTACAGTAGAGTACAGTAGAGTAGGGTGGAGTAGGGTGGAGTAGAGTAGGGTGGAGTAGAGTAGGGTGGAGTAGTGTAGAGTAGAGTAGGGTGGAGTAGAGTAGGGTGGAGTAGTGTACAGCAGAGTAGGGTGGAGTAGTGTACAGTAGAGTAAGGTAGAGTAGAGTAGATTAGGGTAGTGTAGAGTACAGTAGAGTAGGGTGGAGTAGTGTACAGTAGAGTAGGGTGGAGAGTAGAGTAGGGTGGAGTAGAGTACAGTACAGTAGGGTAGAGTAGGGTAGAGTAGGGTGGAGTAGTGTACAGTAGAGTAGGGTGGAGTAGAGTAGGGTGGAGTAGAGTACAGTAGAGTAGGGTGGAGTAGTGTACAGTAGAGTAAGGTGGAGTAGTGTACAGTAGAGTAGGGTGGAGTAGTGTACAGTAGAGTAGGGTGGAGTAGTGTAGAGTAGAGTAGGGTAGAGTAGGGTGGAGTAGAGTAGGGTACAGTAGAGTAGGGTGGAGTAGAGTACAGTACAGTAGGGTAGAGTAGGGTAGAGTAGGGTGGAGTAGTGTACAGTAGAGTAGGGTGGAGTAGAGTAGGGTGGAGTAGAGTAGAGTAGAGTAGGGTTGAGTAGTGTACAGTAGAGTAGGGTGGAGTAGTGTACAGTAGAGTAGGGTGGAGTAGTGTACAGTAGAGTAGGGTGGAGTAGTGTAGAGTAGAGTAGGGTACAGTAGAGTAGGGTGGAGTAGAGTAGGGGTACAGTAGAGTAGGGTAGAGTATTGTACAGTAGGGTAGGGTAGGGTGGAGTTGTGTACAGTACAGTAGGGTGGAGTAGAGTAGGGTGGAGTAGTGTACAGTAGAGTAGGGTGGAGTAGTGTAGAGTCAGGTACAGTAGAGTAGGATGGAGTAGATTAGGGTACAGTAGAGTAGGGTGGAGTAGAGTAGGGTACAGTAGAGTAGGGTGGAGTAGAGTAGGGTACAGTAGAGTAGGGTAGAGTAGAGTAGGGTAAAGTAGAGTAGAGTAGGGTTGAGTAGAGTAGAGTAGGGTGGAGTAGAGAAGGGTGGAGTAGAGTAGAGTAGGGTACTGTAGAGTAGAGTAGAGTATTGTACAGTAGAGTATGGTGGAGTAGAGTAGGGTGGAGTAGAGTAGGGTACAGTAGGGTAGGGTGGAGTAGAGTAGGGTGGAGTAGTGTAGAGTAGAGTAGGGTACAGTAGAGTAGGGTAGGGTAGAGTAGAGTAGGGTGGAGTAGAGTAAGGGTACAGTAGGGTAGGGTGGAGTAGTGTAGAGTAGAGTAGGGTGGAGTAGAGTAGGGTGGAGTAGAGTAGGGTACAGTAGGGTAGGGTGGAGTAGTGTACAGTAGAGTAGGGTGGAGTAGTGTACAGTAGAGTAGGGTGGAGTAGTGTAGAGTACAGTAGGGTAGAGTAGAGTAGGGTACAGTAGGGTAGGGTGGAGTAGTGTACAGTAGAGTAGGGTGGAGTAGAGTAGGGTGGAGTAGAGTAGGGTACAGTAGAGTAGGGTGGAGTAGAGTAGGGTACAGTAGGGTAGGGTGGAGTAGTGTAGAGTAGAGTAGGGTACAGTAGAGTAGGGTACAGTAGAGTAGGGTGGAGTAGAGTAGGGTACAGTAGGGTAGGGTGGAGTAGTGTAGAGTAGAGTAGTGTACAGTAGAGTAGTGTAGAGTAGAGTAGGGTGGAGTAGAGTAGGGTGGAGTAGAGTAGGGTACAGTAGGGTAGGGTGGAGTAGTGTACAGTAGAGTAGAGTAGGGTGGAGTAGAGTAGGGTACAGTAGGGTAGGGTGGAGTAGTGTACAGTAGAGTAGGGTGGAGTAGTGTACAGTAGAGTAGGGTGGAGTAGTGTAGAGTAGAGTAGGGTACAGTAGAGTAGGGTGGAGTAGAGTAGGGTACAGTAGGGTAGGGTGGAGTAGTGTACAGTAGAGTAGGGTGGAGTAGAGTAGGGTGGAGTAGAGTAGGGTACAGTAGAGTAGGGTGGAGTAGAGTAGGGTACAGTAGGGTAGGGTGGAGTAGTGTAGAGTAGAGTAGGGTACAGTAGAGTAGTGTACAGTAGAGTAGGGTGGAGTAGAGTAGGGTACAGTAGGGTAGGTTGGAGTAGTGTAGAGTAGAGTAGTGTACAGTAGAGTAGTGTAGAGTAGAGTAGGGTGGAGTAGAGTAGGGTGGAGTAGAGTAGGGTACAGTAGGGTAGGGTGGAGTAGTGTACAGTAGAGGAGTAGGGTGGAGTAGTGTACAGTAGAGTAGGGTGGAGTAGTGTAGAGTAGAGTAGTGTACAGTAGAGTAGTGTAGAGTAGAGTAGGGTGGAGTAGAGTAGGGTGGAGTAGAGTAGGGTACAGTAGGGTAGGGTGGAGTAGTGTACAGTAGAGTAGGGTGGAGTAGAGTAGGGTACAGTAGGGTAGGGTGGAGTAGTGTACAGTAGAGTAGGGTGGAGTAGTGTACAGTAGAGTAGGGTGGAGTAGTGTAGAGTAGAGTAGGGTACAGTAGAGTAGGGTGGAGTAGAGTAGGGTACAGTAGGGTAGGGTGGAGTAGTGTACAGTAGAGTAGGGTGGAGTAGAGTAGGGTGGAGTAGAGTAGGGTACAGTAGAGTAGGGTGGAGTAGAGTAGGGTACAGTAGGGTAGGGTGGAGTAGTGTAGAGTAGAGTAGGGTACAGTAGAGTAGGGTGGAGTAGAGTAGGGTACAGTAGGGTAGGGTGGAGTAGTGTAGAGTAGAGTAGAGTAGTGTACAGTAGAGTAGTGTAGAGTAGAGTAGGGTGGAGTAGAGTAGGGTGGAGTAGAGTAGGGTGGAGTAGAGTAGGGTACAGTAGGGTAGGGTGGAGTAGTGTACAGTAGAGTAGGGTGGAGTAGAGTAGGGTACAGTAGGGTAGGGTGGAGTAGTGTACAGTAGAGTAGGGTGGAGTAGAGTAGGGTGGAGTAGAGTAGGGTAGAGTAGAGTAGGGTGGAGTAGGGTAGGGTGGAGTAGAGTAGGGTGGAGTAGAGTAGGGTGGAGTAGAGTAGGGTGGAGTAGTGTACAGTAGAGTAGGGTGGAGTAGTGTAGAGTAGAGTAGGGTACAGTAGAGTAGGGTGGAGTAGAGTAGGGTACAGTAGGGTAGGGTGGAGTAGTGTACAGTAGAGTAGGGTGGAGTAGTGTAGAGTAGAGTAGGGTACAGTAGAGTAGGGTGGAGTAGAGTAGGGTACAGTAGGGTAGGGTGTGAGTCTAGTGTACAGTAGAGTAGGGTGGAGTAGAGTAGAGTAGGGTGGAGTAGTGTAGAGTAGAGTAGGGTACAGTAGAGTAGGGTGGAGTAGAGTAGGGTACAGTAGAGTAGGGTGGAGTAGTGTACAGTAGAGTAGGGTGGAGTAGAGTAGGGTAGAGTAGGGTAGGGTGGAGTAGTGTACAGTAGAGTAGGGTGGAGTAGAGTAGGGTGGAGTAGAGTAGGGTGGAGTAGTGTACAGTAGAGTAGGGTGGAGTAGTGTAGAGTAGAGTAGGGTACAGTAGAGTAGGGTGGAGTAGAGTAGGGTACAGTAGGGTAGGGTGGAGTAGTGTACAGTAGAGTAGGGTGGAGTAGTGTAGAGTAGAGTAGGGTACAGTAGAGTAGGTTGGAGTAGAGTAGGGTACAGTAGGGTAGGGTGGAGTAGTGTACAGTAGAGTAGGGTGGAGTAGAGTAGGGTACAGTAGGGTAGGGTGGAGTAGTGTAGAGTAGAGTAGGGTACAGTAGAGTAGGGTACAGTAGGGTAGGGTAGGGTGGAGTAGTGTACAGTAGAGTAGGGTGGAGTAGAGTAGAGTAGAGTAGGGTTGAGTAGTGTACAGTAGAGTAGGGTGGAGTAGTGTACAGTAGAGTAGGGTGGAGTAGTGTACAGTAGAGTAGGGTGGAGTAGTGTACAGTAGAGTAGGGTGGAGTAGTGTAGAGTAGAGTAGGGTACAGTAGAGTAGGGTGGAGTAGAGTAGGGTACAGTAGAGTAGGGTAGAGTATTGTACAGTAGGGTAGGGTAGGGTGGAGTTGTGTACAGTACAGTAGGGTGGAGTAGAGTAGGGTGGAGTAGTGTACAGTAGAGTAGGGTGGAGTAGTGTAGAGTCAGGTACAGTAGAGTAGGATGGAGTAGATTAGGGTACAGTAGAGTAGGGTGGAGTAGAGTAGGGTACAGTAGAGTAGGGTGGAGTAGAGTAGGGTACAGTAGAGTAGGGTGGAGTAGAGTAGGGTACAGTAGAGTAGGGTGGAGTAGTGTAGAGTCAGGTACAGCAGTAGAGTAGGATGGAGTAGATTAGGGTACAGTAGAGTAGGGTGGAGTAGAGTAGGGTACAGTAGAGTAGGGTGGAGTAGAGTAGGGTACAGTAGAGTAGGGTAGAGTAGAGTAGGGTAGAGTAGAGTAGAGTAGGGTGGAGTAGAGTAGGGTGGGCTAGTAGAGTAGAGTGGGGTAGTAGAGTAGAGTAGAGTATTGTACAGTAGAGTAGGGTGGAGTAGAGTAGGGTGGAGTAGAGTAGGGTACAGTAGGGTAGGGTGGAGTAGAGTAGGGTGGAGTAGTGTAGAGTAGAGTAGGGTACAGTAGAGTAGGGTAGGGGTAGAGTAGAGTAGGGTGGAGTAGAGTAGGGTACAGTAGGGTAGGGTGGAGTAGTGTAGAGTAGAGTAGGGTGGAGTAGAGTAGGGTGGAGTAGAGTAGGGTACAGTAGGGTAGGGTGGAGTAGTGTACAGTAGAGTAGGGTGGAGTAGTGTACAGTAGAGTAGGGTGGAGTAGTGTAGAGTTAGAGTAGGGTACAGTAGAGTAGGGTACAGTAGGGTAGGGTGGAGTAGTGTACAGTAGAGTAGGGTGGAGTAGAGTAGGGTGGAGTAGAGTAGGGTACAGTAGAGTAGGGTGGAGTAGAGTAGGGTACAGTAGGGTAGGGTGGAGTAGTGTAGAGTAGAGTAGGGTACAGTAGAGTAGGGTACAGTAGAGTAGGGTGGAGTAGAGTAGGGTACAGTAGGGTAGGGTGGAGTAGTGTAGAGTAGAGTAGTGTACAGTAGAGTAGTGTAGAGTAGAGTAGGGTGGAGTAGAGTAGGGTGGAGTAGAGTAGGGTACAGTAGGGTAGGGTGGAGTAGTGTACAGTAGAGTAGGGTGGAGTAGAGTAGGGTACAGTAGGGTAGGGTGGAGTAGTGTACAGTAGAGTAGGGTGGAGTAGTGTACAGTAGAGTAGGGTGGAGTAGTGTAGAGTAGAGTAGGGTACAGTAGAGTAGGGTGGAGTAGAGTAGGGTACAGTAGGGTAGGGGGGTGGAGTAGTGTACAGTAGAGTAGGGTGGAGTAGAGTAGGGTGGAGTAGAGTAGGGTACAGTAGAGTAGGGTGGAGTAGAGTAGGGTACAGTAGGGTTGGGTGGAGTAGTGTAGAGTAGAGTAGGGTACAGTAGAGTAGGGTACAGTAGAGTAGGGTGGAGTAGAGTAGGGTACAGTAGGGTAGGGTGGAGTAGTGTAGAGTAGAGTAGTGTACAGTAGAGTAGTGTAGAGTAGAGTAGGGTGGAGTAGAGTAGGGTGGAGTAGAGTAGGGTACAGTAGGGTAGGGTGGAGTAGTGTACAGTAGAGTAGGGTGGAGTAGTGTACAGTAGAGTAGGGTGGAGTAGTGTAGAGTAGAGTAGGGTACAGTAGAGTAGGGTGGAGTAGAGTAGGGTACAGTAGGGTAGGGTGGAGTAGAGTAGGGTGGAGTAGAGTAGGGTACAGTAGAGTAGGGTGGAGTAGAGTAGGGTACAGTAGGGTAGGGTGGAGTAGTGTAGAGTAGAGTAGGGTACAGTAGAGTAGGGTACAGTAGAGTAGGGTGGAGTAGAGTAGGGTACAGTAGGGTAGGGTGGAGTAGTGTAGAGTAGAGTAGTGTACAGTAGAGTAGTGTAGAGTAGAGTAGGGTGGAGTAGAGTAGGGTGGAGTAGAGTAGGGTACAGTAGGGTAGGGTGGAGTAGTGTACAGTAGAGTAGGGTGGAGTAGAGTAGGGTACAGTAGGGTAGGGTGGAGTAGTGTACAGTAGAGTAGGGTGGAGTAGTGTACAGTAGAGTAGGGTGGAGTAGTGTAGAGTAGAGTAGGGTACAGTAGAGTAGGGTGGAGTAGAGTAGGGTACAGTAGGGTAGGGTGGAGTAGTGTACAGTAGAGTAGGGTGGAGTAGAGTAGGGTGGAGTAGAGTAGGGTACAGTAGAGTAGGGTGGAGTAGAGTAGGGTACAGTAGGGTTGGGTGGAGTAGTGTAGAGTAGAGTAGGGTACAGTAGAGTAGGGTACAGTAGAGTAGGGTGGAGTAGAGTAGGGTACAGTAGGGTAGGGTGGAGTAGTGTAGAGTAGAGTAGTGTACAGTAGAGTAGTGTAGAGTAGAGTAGGGTGGAGTAGAGTAGGGTGGAGTAGAGTAGGGTACAGTAGGGTAGGGTGGAGTAGTGTACAGTAGAGTAGGGTGGAGTAGTGTACAGTAGAGTAGGGTGGAGTAGTGTAGAGTAGAGTAGGGTACAGTAGAGTAGGGTGGAGTAGAGTAGGGTACAGTAGGGTAGGGTGGAGTAGTGTACAGTAGAGTAGGGTGGAGTAGAGTAGGGTACAGTAGGGTAGGGTGGAGTAGTGTACAGTAGAGTAGGGTGGAGTAGAGTAGGGTACAGTAGGTTAGGGTGGAGTAGTGTACAGTAGAGTAGGGTGGAGTAGAGTAGGGTACAGTAGGGTAGGGTGGAGTAGTGTACAGTAGAGTAGGGTGGAGTAGTGTACAGTAGAGTAGGGTGGAGTAGTGTAGAGTAGAGTAGGGTACAGTAGAGTAGTAGGGTGGAGTAGAGTAGGGTACAGTAGGGTAGGGTGGAGTAGTGTACAGTAGAGTAGGGTGGAGTAGAGTAGGGTACAGTAGGGTAGGGTGGAGTAGTGTAGAGTAGAGTCGGGTACAGTAGAGTAGGGTACAGTAGGGTAGGGTGGAGTAGTGTACAGTAGAGTAGGGTGGAGTAGAGTAGGGTGGAGTAGTGTACAGTAGAGTAGGGTGGAGTAGAGTAGGGTGGAGTAGAGTAGGGTACAGTAGGGTAGGGTGGAGTAGTGTACAGTAGAGTAGGGTGGAGTAGTGTACAGTAGAGTAGGGTGGAGTAGTGTAGAGTAGAGTAGGGTACAGTAGAGTAGGGTGAAGTAGAGTATTGTGGAGTAGAGTAGGGTACAGTAGGGTAGGGTGGAGTAGTGTAGAGTAGAGTAGGGTGGAGTAGAGTAGGGTGGAGTAGAGTAGGGTACAGTAGAGTAGGGTGGAGTAGAGTAGGGTACAGTAGGGTAGGGTGGAGTAGTGTAGAGTAGAGTAGGGTACAGTAGAGTAGGGTACAGTAGAGTAGGGTGGAGTAGAGTAGGGTACAGTAGTTAGGGTGGAGTATTGTAGAGTAAGAGTAGGGTACAGTAGAGTAGGGTACAGTAGAGTAGGGTGGAGTAGAGTAGGGTACAGTAGAGTAGGGTGGAGTAGTGTAGAGTAGGGTACAGTAGAGTAGGGTACAGTAGGAGTAGGGTGGAGTAGAGTAGGGGTTACAGTAGGGTAGGGTGGAGTAGTGTACAGTAGAGTAGGGTGGAGTAGTGTAGAGTAGAGTAGGGTACAGTAGAGTAGGTGGAGTAGAGTAGGGTACAGTAGGGGTAGGGTGGAGTAGTGTACAGTAGAGTAGGTGGAGTAGAGTAGGGTGGAGTAGAGTAGGGTACAGTAGGGTAGGGTGGAGTAGTGTAGAGTAGAGTAGGGTGGAGTAGAGTAGGGTGGAGTAGAGTAGGGTACAGTAAAGTAGGGTGGTGTAGAGTAGGGTACAGTACAGTAGGGTAGGGTGGAGTAGTGTAGAGTAGAGTAGGGTGGAGTAGAGTAGGGTACAGTAGAGTAGGGTGGAGTAGAGTAGGGTACCGTAGAGTAGGGTGGAGTAGTGTAGAGTAGAGTAGGGTACAGTAGAGTAGGGTGGAGTAGAGTAGGGTGGAGTAGAGTAGGGTACAGTAGGGTAGGGTGGAGTAGTGTACAGTAGAGTAGGGTGGAGTAGTGTAGAGTAGAGTAGGGTGGAGTAGAGTAGGGTACAGTAGAGTAGGGTGGAGTATTGTAGAGTAGAGTAGGGTACAGTAGAGTAGGGTACAGTAGAGTAGGGTGGAGTAGAGTAGGGTACAGTAGAGTAGGGTGGAGTAGTGTAGAGTAGGGTACAGTAGAGTAGGGTACAGTAGAGTAGGGTGGAGTAGAGTAGGGTACAGTAGGGTAGGGTGGAGTAGTGTACAGTAGAGTAGGGTGGAGTAGTGTAGAGTAGAGTAGGGTACAGTAGAGTAGGGTGGAGTAGAGTAGGGTACAGTAGGGTAGGGTGGAGTAGTGTACAGTAGAGTAGGGTGGAGTAGAGTAGGGTGGAGTAGAGTAGGGTACAGTAGGGTAGGGTGGAGTAGTGTAGAGTAGAGTAGGGTGGAGTAGAGTAGGGTGGAGTAGAGTAGGGTACAGTAAAGTAGGGTGGAGTAGAGTAGGGTACAGTAGGGTAGGGTGGAGTAGTGTAGAGTAGAGTAGGGTGGAGTAGAGTAGGGTACAGTAGAGTAGGGTGGAGTAGAGTAGGGTACCGTAGAGTAGGGTGGAGTAGTGTAGAGTAGAGTAGGGTACAGTAGAGTAGGGTGGAGTAGAGTAGGGTGGAGTAGAGTAGGGTACAGTAGGGTAGGGTGGAGTAGTGTACAAGTAGAGTAGGGTGGAGTAGTGTAGAGTAGAGTAGTACGGTGGAAGTAGAGTAGGGTAGTACAGTAGAGTAGGTGGAGTAGAGTAGAGTAGGGTACAGTAGGGTAGGGTGGAGTAGTGTACAGTAGAGTAGGGTGGAGTAGTGTACAGTAGAGTAGGGTGGAGTAGTGTAGAGTAGAGTAGGGTACAGTAGAGTAGGGTACAGTAGAGTAGGGTAGAGTAGAGTAGGGTGGAGGTAGAGTAGGGTACAGTAGGGTAGGGTAGAGTAGGGTAGAGTAGAGTAGGGTACAGTAGAGTAGGGTACAGTAGAGTAGGGTACAGTAGAGTAGGGTACAGTAGAGTAGGGTAGAGTAGAGTAGGGTACAGTAGGGTAGGGTGGAGTAGTGTAGAGTAGAGTAGGGTGGAGTAGAGTAGGGTGGAGTAGAGTAGGGTACAGTAGAGTAGTGTAGAGTAGAGTAGGGTACAGTAGAGTAGGGTACAGTAGAGTAGGGTGGAGTAGAGTAGGGTACAGTAGGGTAGGGTGGAGTAGTGTACAGTAGAGTAGGGTGGAGTAGTGTACAGTAGAGTAGGGTGGAGTAGAGTAGGGTGGAGTAGAGTAGGGTACAGTAGGTAGGGTGGAGTAGAGTAGGGTACAGTAGTTAACAAATAGGGTAGGGTGGAGTAGTGTACAGTAGAGTAGGGTGGAGTAGAGTAGGGTGGAAGTAGAGTAGGGTACAGTAGAGTAGGATGGAGTAGAGTAGGGTACAGTAGGGTAGGGTGGAGTAGTGTAGAGTAAGAGTAGGGTGGAGTAGAGTAGGGTGGAGTAGAGTAGGGTACAGTAGGGGTAGGGTGGAGTAGTGTAGAGTAGAGTAGGGTGGAAGTAGAGTAGGGTGGAGTAGAGTAGGGTACAGTAGAGTAGTGTAGTAGGAGTAGAGTAGGGTACAGTAGAGTAGGGTACAGTAGAGTAGGGTGGAGTAGAGTAGGGTACAGTAGGGTAGGGTGGAGTAGTGTACAGTAGAGTAGGGTGGAGTAGTGTACAGTAGAGTAGGGTGGAGTAGTGTAGAGTAGAGTAGTGTACAGTAGAGTAGAGTAGGGTGGAGTAGAGTAGGGTACAGTAGGGTAGGGTGGAGTAGTGTACAGTAGAGTAGGGTGGAGTAGAGTACAGTAGAGTAGGGTGGAGTAGTGTACAGTAGAGTAGGGTGGAGTAGAGTAGGGTACAGTAGGGTAGGGTGGAGTAGTATACAGTAGAGTAGGGTGGAGTAGAGTAGGGTACAGTAGGGTAGGGTGGAGTAGTGTACAGTAGAGTAGGGTGGAGTAGAGTAGGGTGGAGTAGAGTAGGGTAGAGTAGGGTACAGTAGAGTAGGGTGGAGTAGAGTAGGGTACAGTAGGGTAGGGTGGAGTAGTGTAGAGTAGAGTAGGGTGGAGTAGAGTAGGGTACAGTAGGGTAGGGTGGAGTAGTGTAGAGTAGAGTAGGGTGGAGTAGAGTAGGGTACAGTAGGGTAGGGTGGAGTAGTGTACAGTAGAGTAGGGTGGAGTAGAGTAGGGTACAGTAGGGTAGGGTGGAGTAGTGTACAGTAGAGTAAGTAGGGTGGAGTAGAGTAGGGTACAGTAGGGTAGGGTGAGTAGTGTAGAGTAGAGTAGGGTGGAGTAGAGTAGGTTGGAGTAGAGTAGGGTACAGTAGAGTAGTGTAGAGTAGAGTAGGGTACAGTAGAGTAGGGTACAGTAGAGTAGGGTGGAGTAGAGTAGGGTACAGTAGGGTAGGGTGGAGTAGTGTACAGTAGAGTAGGGTGGAGTAGTGTACAGTAGAGTAGGGGTGGAGTAGTGTAGAGTAGAGTAGTGACAGTAGAGTAGGGGTTGAGTAGAGTAGGGTACTGTAGGGTAGGGTGGAGTAGTGTACAGTAGAGTAGGGTGGAGTAGTGTAGGGTACAGTAGGGTAGGGTGGAGTAGTGTACAGTAGAGTAGGGTGGAGTAGAGTAGGTAACAGTAGGGTAGGGTGGAGTAGTGTACAGTAGAGTAGGGTGGAGTAGTGCAGAGTAGAGTAGGGTACAGTAAGAGTAGGGTGGAGTAGAGTAGAGTAGTGTACAGTAGAGTAGGGTGGAGTAGTGTAGAGTAGAGTAGGGTACAGTAGAGTAGGGTGGAGTAGAGTAGAGTAGAGTCAGGTACAGTAGAGTAGGATGGAGTAGATTAGGGTACAGTAGAGTAGGGTGGAGTAGTGTAGAGTAGAGTCAGGTACAGTAGAGTAGGATGGAGTAGATTAGGGTACAGTAGAGTAGGGTGGAGTAGTGTAGAGTAGATTAGGGTACAGTAGAGTAGGGTGGAGTAGTGTAGAGTAGAGTAGGGTACAGTAGAGTAGGGTGGAGTAGAGTAGGGTGGAGTAGAGTAGGGTGGAGTAGTGTAGGGTACAGTAGGGTAGGGTGGAGTAGTGTACAGTAGAGTAGGGTGGAGTAGAGTAGGGTACAGTAGGGTAGGGTGGAGTAGTGTACAGTAGAGTAGGGTGGAGTAGTGTAGAGTAGAGTAGTGTACAGTAGAGTAGGGTGGAGTAGTGTAGAGTAGAGTAGGGTACAGTACAGTAGAGTAGGGTACAGTATAGTATGGTACAGTAGAGTAGGGTGGAGTAGTGTACAGTACAGTAGTGTGGAGTAGTGTAGAGTAGGGTACATTAGAGTAGGGTACAGTAGAGTAGGGTAGAGTAGTGTACAGTACAGTAGGGTACAGTAGAGTAGGGTGGAGTAGGGTACAGTAGAGTAGGGTACAGTAGAGTAGGGTAGAGTAGTGTACAGTACAGTAGTGTGGAGTAGTGTAGAGTAGGGTACAATAGAGTAGAGTAGGGTACAGTAGAGTAGGGTACAGTAGAGTAGGGTACAGTAGAGTACAGTGGAGCAGGGTACAGTACATTAGGTACAATAGTGTAGGTACAGTAGAGTATGGTACAGTAGAGTATGGTACAGTAGAGTAGGGTACAGTAGAGTAGGGTACAGTAGAGTAGGGTACAGTAGAGTAGGGTACAGTAGAGAATGTATCCTCAATGTACCAACTTTTAGAAGTAATATATAGTGTTGTTGTGGCTGACATAAAGAAGCATTACCTTGCTGTAGATCCACATCATTTCAGATGTTGCCTGAGGTAACAAACAATGGAAGAAAAATGTTTTTAAAAGAACATTATTGGATTCAAAATTATTTTGACATATGTAACATTATGTAACATTTTCTTCTTGTCATTTTTCTCGTAACTGAATTAGTAGGTTGCCGGGAGTTATTCCTGCTCAAATCACATAGTTAGGAGGAAAAACTCCTAGCCCCATTTAAAACAGCTGAAGTTTGATTTTAGAACTTACCCAGATGCCGTCATCTTTAGTTGTTTGCACCTCCATACATTGGGATGGGTCTGATTTGAAAGTAGAACATTTACAGGTCTCTGGAATCTTGCTATCCCAGTCTCTGTAACTCATTATTCCACAACACTTAGCCTGCAACAGCAGACACAGTTGTCAGTGAGCACAAGGTGAGAAACCGTGAACACAAGGTGAGAAACTGTGTAAAATGTACAGTACATTGCTAGTCTGACAAATTGATCATGACAGATTAAAGACTTCTATATGAATCGGGGTTGCAAAATTCTGGTAACTTTTCCAAAATTCACAGGTTTCCAGAAATCCTGGCTGGAAGATTCCAAGATTACGAAGGGAATAAGCAGGGAATCCTGAATCCTCCAACCAGGATTTCAGGAAAACCTGGGAATTTAGGGAAAGATATTCCAATTTTGCAACCTATTTATGAATATTAATAATTGTGGACAATATGTAGACTTCTACAGTACTTCTGCTTGTAGAGCCATGATCGTTTGTCGGTGCTCTTCATCAGCCATCATTGCTGATGTAGCTGCAGGGAGGTTTTCTTTAATCATTTGCATGGCCTTTAAATTATGAGAAGAAAAAAAACGTTTTCAGAGGATTCAACAATTTTAAGATGCCTTTTTTATTTTTATTTAAAGTGTTAATTAAGCCACAAAGTAAAGGTACAAAATATTGACTGGGAAAAAATATATATCAATAGCTTGTGTCTACAGAACGTTCAAACCCTTCTGTTTAACAGCTTAGTTTAAGATAAACAGTGTAAGTGATTGATATCGACTTAAAAGCGATGCATTTTCTTACAAAGTCTAATGCGACTATTGACAAATTATGAATTATTTTTTTCACAGGACTTTTAAATATCTAAAGAAAAAGTTTACCTCAGGCATTGAACGAGCCACGTTAAATCCAACAATAAGAAATACGATTATTCCAAAGCCCATTATTCCAACGAACTGAAAACAAAATACAAATTTTTGGGAAACAAACAATTACTAAATCATACATAATGATACAGTTTTGTTTTTAATTCATTGCTTTAAAAATGTTATTATATTATATTTTGCATATAATGTTACCATGCAACCATATTATCGTCTCTTGCAGGAAAAGTTGAATTTTGTATTTGTATTTTAGAAACACTATATGGTTAATAATGATTATTAATAATGTGATGTTTTGTACTGGCTTGTACTGTGTGAATGAGATTCAAGTATTTACCACTCTCAGTAACACAATGTTCTCTTTGTATGCACCATATGCTCCAAGTAAAGAGAGTAGCACAGAAACAACTGCAGTTGATACAATCCATGCCAAGCCAGCTGACTCTCCTTGGTCAAGCTGGGGGAAAAAAAGGATCAAAAGCATTGTCACTGGGGCTGAATCACAGAACTAAGTTTTACCATTGTCGTTCAGTGTTGTTAATTAGTAGGATAATTTTCACCTCTTTATCGTATGGTGCTGCGGTCGTTCCCAAAACCAATAGGACACAACCTGCAATCTAAACACCGGAAAAACCGTGTCACAATTTTTAGAATGCATGAATCAATGCATAAAGAAGAGTTAGAAACAAAGAAAACGGAAGTAGTCAAACAAAACAGAGCTAAAATGAAGAACTACTTTATAAAAAAATAAAAAATAAACGAAGAGGTTGAAAGACAAACAGGCAGAAAGATCTATGAAAAAAACCAGCAACAGGTACACTTTAATGAACCCCAAACAAAATGGAGGTTATCTCATCTTAATATTGCTCACCCCTAACAACATGGTGAATCCAAAGAACAGCTGTTTCAGACGTCTGGTGACCTGTGCCATTGTGAACAGAATCAAAAAGCAAAAGAGGCTGTTAAAACGATGCTGGGCACACAGAGTATCCACTAGCTTGGTTATGTATCCCCTATTCTCAAGTCAGGCTGTTTCAACAGCACACACACCGCTTTAATAATACCACTGTGTGTGAGGAGGGCGGTCTTTCATCTGTGTATCTACGGTAAATGATGTTTAAAACAGGCAGGGTTTCTAAAAGGCACTTCCTGTGACGGTCGTTGACATGATGCTTAGCAGGTCAGGGCAGGGCAGGATTTGGGCCAGCTGGTTGTCAATGGGGGGAAAATGACAAACTTGTCGTCCCTTGTTGGTACTTATTCTCTAAATCTCAATACATTAGCTATCTTGAAGACCGTTTCTTTACTAGCTGAATATGTCTTCACTACATGACCATGAAAGGGACAAACTGACACATCCATATTTGTCGTAAACAACTTTATTACATGGTTCTACATAGCTAGCTTGGCAGCCATGCTAAGCTAACGTGGTCAGGCGTTTCTATGGGAACCACCCCTTAATGCGTATCTTCTTATATGGACTCTCTTTGAGGTTATGTTCATCCAATCACATTGTCCAATCATAACTGCCCGTTTCCACGTACCAAATTGGCTGTGTCATAGCAGCATAGCACTTTTTACTATGACAGAATTACAACAAGCAGTAATGATTTAAATAATATAATTTCATTTAACTCTGAGCTGGTTGTTTACTGGCATGATACATGTTGTTTGCGAGGGTGAAAAACCTTTCACCGTGTTGGACAGATACTCATAATGCCGTATTCATTCACCATTGTGATACCACACTTATGCACTCACTATTAACTTGCAGTTCATCTTTTTTTTAATGCACTTCAAAAACAAGGTACAATAGTTAGATCTGAGGGGAACAACTGGCATTTATCATGTACAGAAAACCACAGAAAACCCAGACTTTAACCACTGATGCACATTCTCAAACAGTGCAACAGAGGCTGGCTCCCACAAGTGGCAATGCAACACTTAAAATAGCATTTTTCATTTGAGTGCATTTATTGTGTAATAAAAAACAAAAACGTTTCAGGCACTGGAATTTAGACGTGTTGATTTCCACTGTAGCTTGTGTTCCAAATAAAAGACCAGCAGTAGGATAATAGTTTGGAAAATATATATAAATAATCTTCTCCTCCTCATGCAGAGGATGGTTATCTGTGGTGTTGACGCTGAGGTCAGGTGAGAGCTAGAGGACTGAGTTGGTACTTGACTCTGTCGAGGCTGTCGTTGAGCGGTGGCTCTGTGGACCGAAGCTGGAGGGCCAGCAGCACCAGAGACATCACGATGGCAGCAATCTGGAATACAGTGGAACAGATCAAGTTTAAATGTTCCCGTTTATTTACAATGTATAACACGTAAAAAAATAAATAACAAAACATAATATAACATATAGAAATTTGCACAGAATAATGTGCTTTTTATTCACTCATATCCACAACAATGAGTCCACATTGTGGTATTGAACCATAGTTGTGCTAAATGCTACACTTGTCTTGCATCTAAAGACATAACACCTGGGGAGGTAATAGTAGCTTCACAATAAAACATGAATCAACATTAAACATTAAAACAATAACAGTAGCATCACAATAAAACATGAATCAACATGAAACATTAAAACAATAACAGTAGCATCACAATAAAACATGAATCAACATTAAACATTAAAACAATAACAGTAGCTTCACAATAAAACATGAATCAACATGAAACATTAAAACAATAACAGTAGCATCACAATAAAACATGAATCAACATTAAACATTAAAACAATAACAGTAGCATCACAATAAAACATGAATCAACATTAAACATTAAAACAATAACAGTAGCATCACAATAAAACATGAATCAATATGAAACATTAAAACAATAACAGTAGCTTCACAATAAAACATGAATCAACATGAAACATTTAAACAATAACAGCAGTAGCTTTAAAATAAAACATGAATCAACATTAAACAATACAAATCAGTGGTCATACCATAGTGGTGGCAAATGTAGAGATGAATCCGATCATGATCTGAATCAGGAGGATCATGTGTCTCTTCAGGATGGGACCACAAGGCTGGAACAGATAAAGATGGCATTGTAACAGCCATATAATTAGATAATAGAACTCATTATATATTACAATTACATATTAGTAATTGAATAGTATCTCTGTGGTAACAGCTCTCTTAATTCTTTTGTGGTTTATCATGTAACTTTGGAGTCAGTTTAGTCCAATGCTAGCTAGCTTTCACTGAAAATTGTTGCATCAAAATAAAATAGAAAAAACTTTCAGATACAGTGGGGGAAAAAAGTATTTAGTCAGCCACCAATTGTGCAAGTTCTCCCACTTAAAAAGATGAGAGAGGCCTGTAATTTTCATCATAGGTACACGTCAACTATGACAGACAAAATGAGAAAAAAAATCCAGAAAATCACATTGTAGGATTTTTTATGAATTTATTTGCAGATTATGGTGGAAAATAAGTATTTGGTCAATAACAAAAGTTTCTCAATACTTTGTTATATACCCTTTGTTGGCAATGACACAGGTCAAACGTTTTCTGTAAGTCTTCACAAGGTTTTCACACACTGTTGCTGGTATTTTGGCCCATTCCTCCATGCAGATCTCCTCTAGAGCAGTGATGTTTTTTGGGCTGTCGCTGGGCAACACGGACTTTCAACTCCCTCCAAAGATTTTCTATGGGGTTGAGATCTGGAGACTGGCTAGGCCACTCCAGGACCTTGAAATGCTTCTTACGAAGCCACTCCTTCGTTGCCCGGGCGGTGTGTTTGGGATCATTGTCATGCTGAAAGACCCAGCCAGGTTTCATCTTCAATGCCCTTGCTGATGGAAGGAAGTTTTCACTCAAAATCTCACGATACATGGCCCCATTCATTCTTTCCTTTACACGGATCAGTCGTCCTGGTCCCTTTGCAGAAAAACAGCCCCAAAGCATGATATGATGTTTCCACCCCCATGCTTCACAGTAGGTATGGTGTTCTTTGGATGCAACTCAGCATTCTTTGTCCTCCAAACACGACGAGTTGAGTTTTTACCAAAAAGTTATATTTTGGTTTCATCTGACCATATGACATTCTCCCAATCCTCTTCTGGATCATCCAAATGCACTCTAGCAAACTTCAGACGGGCCTGGACATGTACTGGCTTAAGCAGGGGGACACGTCTGGCACTGCAGGATTTGAGTCCCTGGCGGCGTAGTGTGTTACTGATGGTAGGCTTTGTTACTTTGGTCCCAGCTCTCTGCAGGTCATTCACTAGGTCCCCCCGTGTGGTTCTGGGATTTTTGATCACCGTTCTTGCGATCATTTTGACCCCACGGGGTGAGATCTTGCGTGGAGCCCCAGATCGAGGGAGATTATCAGTGGTCTTGTATGTCTTCCATTTCCTAATAATTGCTCCCACAGTTGATTTCTTCAAACCAAGCTGCTTACCTAACCTATTGCAGATTCAGTCTTCCCAGCCTGGTGCAGGTCTACAATTTTGTTTCTGGTGTCCTTTGACAGCTCTTTGGTCTTGGCCATAGTGGAGTTTGGAGTGTGACTGTTTGAGGTTGTGGACAGGTGTCTTTTATACTGATAACAAGTTCAAACAGGTGCCATTAATACAGGTAACGAGTGGAGGACAGAGGAGCCTCTTAAAGAAGAAGTTACAGGTCTGTGAGAGCCAGAAATCTTGCTTGTTTGTAGGTGACCAAATACTTATTTTCCACCATAATTTGCAAATAAATTCATTAAAAATCCTACAATGTGATTTTCTGGATTTTTTTTCTCAATTTGTCTGTCATAGTTGACGTGAACCTATAATGAAAATTACAGGCCTCTCTCATCTTTTTAAGTGGGAGAACTTGCAATATTGGTGGCTGACTAAATACTTTTTTTCCCCACTGTAAGATTGCTTTACCTTGCTGTACACCCAGCGCTCCTGGGACACTGAAGTTGTAGTTTGTCCATGTGTGTTATTGTTCTGGCAGTCTGGCTTCAGAAAAACACGGAGACAGATAAACGGGATCAAACTTCTTTATAGGTCACCACAAGCCTCTGTAATGTTTCAAGTCTGTTTAAAGCTACAATCCTTAGTTGCTACATCCAGTTTTGGACTTATACATGTATTATACAGTTGAAGTCGGAAGTTTACATATACCTTAGCCAAATACATTTGAACTCAGTTTTTCACAATTCCTCACATTTAATCCTAGTAAAAATTCCCTGTCTTAGGTCAGTTAGGATCACCACTTTATTTTAAGAATGTGAAATATCAGACTAATAGAATTATTTATTTCAGCTTTTATTTCTTTCATTATATTCCCAGTGGGTCAGAAGTTTACATACACTCAATTAGTATTTGGTAGCATTGCCTTTAAATTGTTTAACTTGGGTCAAATGTTTTGGGTAGCCTTCCTCATGATGCCATCTATTTTGTGAAGTGCACCAGTCCCTCCTGCTGCAAAGCAACCCCACAGCATGATGCTGCCACCCCCGTGCTTCACGGTTGGGATGGTGTTCTTCGACATGCAAGCTTCCCCCTTTTTCCTCCAAACATAATGATGGTCATTGTGGCCAAACAGTTCTATTTTTGTTTCATCAGACCAGAGGACATTTCTCCAAAAAGTACAATCTTTGTCCCCATGTACAGTTGCAAACCGTAGTCTGGCTTTTTTTATGGCGGTTTTGGAGCAGTGGCTTCTTCCTTGCTGAGCGGCCTTTCGGGTTATGTCGATATAGGACTCGTTTTACTGTGGATATAGATACTTTTGTACCTGTTTCCTCCAGCATCTTCACAAGGTCCATTGCTGTTATTCTGGGATTGATTTTCACTTTTTGCACCAAAATACGTTCAACTCTAGGAGACAGAACGCATCTCCTTCCTGAGCGGTATGACGGCTGCGTGGTCCCATGGTGTTATACTTGCGTACTATTGTTTTTACAGATGAACGTGGTACCTTCAAGTGTTTGGAAATTGCTTCCAAGGATGAACCAGACTTGTGGAGGTCTACACATTTTTTTCTGAGGCCTTGGATGATTTATTTTGATTTTCCTATGATGTCAAGCAAAGAGGTACTGAGTTTGAAGGTAGGCCTTGAAATACATCCATAGGTACACCTCCAATTGATTCAAATGATGTCAATTAGCCTATCAGAAGCTTCTAAAGCCATGACATCATTTTCTGGAATTTTCCAAGCTGTTTAAAGGCACAGTCAACTTAGTGTATGTAAACTTCTGACCCACTGGAATTGTGATGAAGTTAATTATAAGTTAAATAATCTGTCTGTAAACAATTGTTGGAAAAATTACTTGTGTCATGCACAAGGAAGATGTCCTAACCGACTTGCCAAAACTATAGTTTGTTAACAAGAAATTTGTGGAGTGGTTGAAAAACAAGTTTTAATGACTCCAACCTAAGTGTACGTAAACTTCCGACTTCAACTGTATATACCCATTGATTCTTAAACAATATAACTTATAAATGGCTCATGAGCTTAGTTCAACTGTCGTACCTCATCAGAACCCCAAATATAAGCTTGTTTTACTCCAATGTTTGTAGACAAACACTGTATAGCCTCAAAACTATAATGTTGATATCATGGATGGTCAGTCTTTGCCTCTATAGCTCTGTCTATGAATTGGAGAGGGGTTGCATTTCTCCAGACCCATCCCTCAGCTGTTTATCATTTAAATGACTCAAGGCTATCTTATGTCTCCATTTCAATTTCATCTTTTGTTTTTCTCGATCCGTTGGCTGCTGCTGTTAGTCATCTCTGTGCATCTAAAATGTCTTCAATGTTAAGACGGCCTTAGCTCTACTTGTCCATCTCCTAACAGTAAGGTAACTGTAGGTGAGCTCACCATGGTGTTCTGCAGGCCTGGATTTACAGTCTCACAATGACCGTCGACTGAGTCATCTGGAGGAGGTAGAGGACAGTAGCAGGAGAGTGGAATGTGACAACCCCAGTCTGAGTGGCCACGCAGTCCACAGCATTGATCCTAATGGACAAAAAAACATAAACAAACCAACCAAAAAAAAAGAACACTAATCTCCAAATATCAACATTTGTTCAATTGTACAACAACAACACAATTAGTCGCGTCCCGAGTGGCGCAGCGGTCTAAGGCACTGCATCGCTGTGCTTGAGGCGTCACTACAGACCCGGGTTCGATCCCAGGCTGTGTCACAGCTGGCCGTGACCGGCGGCACACAATTGGCCCAGCGTCAGGGGAGGGTTTGGCCGGCCGGGATTTCCTTGTCCCATCGTGCTCTAGCGACTCCTTGTGGCGGGCTGGGCGCCTGCAAGCTGACTTCGGTCGCCAGTTGGACGGTGTTTCCTCCGACACATTGGTGCGGCTGGCTTGCGGGTTAAGCGAGCAGTGTGTCAAGAAGCAGTGCGGCTTGGCAGGGTCGTGTTTCGGAGGACGCATGGCTCTCGACCTTCGCCTCTCCCGGGTCCGTAGGGGAGTTGCAGCGAAAAAATGGTCCGCTCTGTATGTTTTTGCCAACTATTCTGGCTACCATTGTCAAGAAATGGATTAATGGCAATTATGATGGTGTTAAAGTTAACACAGATCTGGCAATGCTAACAAAATTCAGACAAGTTGGCTGAAGCTAATACAGATCTGAAGCCTGATTGATTGATTGATTGATTGATTGATTGATCATTACTGATGCCTGGAGTTTGTTCAGCTCCCTCTGGAACTGTGGTTCAGTATCGTGAAGAGGAGTCACAGAGTGAAACCTTCTGTCCAGAATCTCCTCCATCTAAAGGAATAAATAACACGTTATTATAACATCACTCACTGTTTATTAACATAACAACAGTTTGTATTGTTAACTCAATTACATTTTTTGGGGAAGGAAGTGGGTACCTTTGGTTGGGCACGAACCATCGGCACAGTGATTATTACGATGGCTATGAATTCACAGGTCATGAAGACAACATACTGTAGAAAGAGAGAGATTTTATATATATTTATATATTTAGAGAGAGCTAGATATAGAGACAGAGACAGACAGAGACAGGTTAACGACATGCACATTTCCCCCCAAAAAAAACCTGTCCTAATCATTTATTATAGTTTGTCTAGATTTGATTTGAAAACTATCAGATGAATTTGAATAGTAACACAAATCAATCCTATAACTCTGATCTATGAGACTAAGCTGTTAGAAACCAGGGTTGTTGTCAATTCCATTTCAATTCCAGTCAATTTAGAAATTAAACCAAATTCCAATTCCAAAATCAACATTTTCCTCATTAAAAAGCATTGAAAAGACAGAATTCTAATTTAATTGTACATCCTGAATTGAATGGAATTTAAATGGAATTGAGCCCAATCCTGTTAGGCTGCATTTACACAGGTAGCCCACTTCTGAACTTTTTGCCACTAATTGGTATTTTGACCAATCAGATCTGTTTTTTTGCCACTAATTGGGCAAATGATCAGAGTTGGGCTGCCTGTGTGAACGGAGCCTTAGAGACACTTACCAGGATCAGAAGTATTCTCTTGTCTTTGTAGGCAGCGTAGCCTCCCAGGATGGAGAAAAGTACAGTGATGGGTCCAAACACATTTAGTACGTACATCTCATGGAGGGTACTCCGATGGTCAAACTGCACTCACACAAATAATAAAGGTCAATGAAAAAACAATAAAGGTCAATTACACTGCCTTCGGAAAGTATTCAGACCCCTTGACTTTTTCCACATTTTGTTACATTACAGCCTTATTCTAAAATGGATTAAATAAAACAATTTTCTCAGCAATCTAAACACAACCCGTAATGACAAAGTGAAAACAGGTTTTTAGAATTTTTTGGAGAAAAAAAACAACATCTTATTTACGTAAGTATTCAGACCCTTTGCTATGAGACTCGAAATTGAGCTCAGGTGCATCCTGTTTCCATTGATCATCCTTGAGATGTTTCTACAACTTGATTGGAGTCCACCTGTGGTAAATTCAATTGATTGGACATGATTTGGAAAGGCACACACCTGTCTATATAAGGTCCCACAGTTGACAGTGCATGTCAGAGCAAAAACCAAGCCATGAGGTCGAAGGAATTGTCCGTAGAGCTCCGAGACAGGATTGTGTCGAGGCACAGATCTGGGGAAGGGTACCAAAACATTTCTGCAGCATTGAAGGTCCTCAAGAACACAGTGGCCTCCATCATTCTTAAATGGAAGAAGTTTGGAACCACCTAGACTCTTCCTAGAGCTGGCCGCCCGGCCAAACTGAGCAATCGGGGGAGAACGGCCTTGGTCAGGGAGGTAACCAAGAACCCGATGGTCACTCTGACAGAGCTCTAGAGTTCCTCTGTAGAGATGGAAGGACAACCATCTCTGCAGCACTCCACCAATTAGGCCTTTATGGTAGAGTGGCCAGACGGAAACCACTACTCAGTAAAAGGCACATGACAGCCCACTTGGAGTTTGCCAAAAGGCACCTAAAGACTCTCAGACCATGAGAAACAAGATTCTCTGGTCTGATGAAACCAAGATTGAACTCTTTGGCCTGAATACCAAGCGTCACGTTTGGAGGAAACCTGGCACCATCCCTACGGTGAAGCATGGTGGTGGCAGCATCATGCTGTGGGGATGTTTTTCAGCGGCAGGGACTGGGAGACTAGTCAGGATCGAGGCAAAGATGAACGGAGCAAAGTACAGAGAGATCCTTGATGAAAACCTGTTTCAGAGCGCTCACGACCTCCGACTGGAGTGAAGGTTCACCTTCCAGCAGGACAACGACCCTAAGCACACCGCTAAGACAATGCAGGATTGGCTTCAGGACAAGTCTCTGAATGTCCATGAGTGGCCCAGCCAGAGCCCGGACTTGAACCCGATCGAACATCTCTGGAGAGACCTGAAAATAGCGGTGCAGCAACGCTCCTGTAACGACTTCCGCCGAGGCTGCCTCCCCTCCTTGTTCGGGCAGGCTTCGGCGTTCGTCGTCACCGGAGTGCTAACCACTGCCGCCCCAATCATCATATCAATTATCTTGTCAATCACACACACCTGGTTCTATTCCCCTAATTAGTCCATGTATAAGTGTTCCCTCTGCCCACTTGTCCTTGTGGGTGATTGTTTGTTGTGGGGGTTAGTAGTTCTGTGGTGCTCTTGTATTTGGTATCGACGGGAGTATTTTTCCCGTGTGCCTTGTATTTTCCAGTGCACCTGTTTTGTGCCCTGGAGTGTGTTTTGACGCATTTCTGCGTAAACCTGTATTTTTCGGATTAAAGCCTGTTTCTGTGATTTACCTTCCTGCGCCTGACTCCTTCAACACCACCTTATCACAGCTCCCCATCCAACCTGACAGAGCTTGAGAGGATCTGCAGAGAGGAATTGGAGAAACTCCCCAAATACAAGTGTGCCAAGCTTGTAGCGTCATACCCAAGAAGACTCGAGGCTGTAATCGCTGCCAAAGGTGCTTCAACAAAGTACTGAGTAAAATGTCTGAATATTTATGTAAATGTGATATTTCCGTTTTTTTTTTTTTTTATAAATCAGCAAAAATGTCTAAAAACCAGTTTTTGCTTTGTCATTATGGGGTATTGTGTGTAGATTGATGAGGGGGAAAAACAATTTAATCAATTTTAGAATAAGGCTGTAACGTAACAAAATGTGGGAAAAGTCAAGGGGTCTGAATACTTTCTGAATGAGCTTTTAACATCTGAGAAAGGAAGAGCAGGATACAGTATTGTTGCATCTTCGTGTTGCTGTCAAAATCCCTTTAGGTGACGTACTGTAGGTTTTTACAATGTAATTTCACATCAGGAAATGTTAAGGTCAGTTAAATGACCTGACAACTTTGGTAATTTACAATTAATTGTAAATTGTGTTATTATTTTATTACATAAATAATTTTGTGGCAGCAGAAGAAACTCTTCTGAGATAAAAAAAAAAAAAAATACATTTGTCCAGTTCTTACCTCAGGAGGGTGTTGAAAGCTGTATGAAACCCCAACTACAAACAGAAAGACACCAGATACCTGGAAGTATAGATATTTTAGGTATGTTACGGTATGTTTCATATGTATTAGGATACCGTATGAGGTCATTATTGGCAACATACTACACTGCATATTATACAATATAGATATACTTCAATAAGTTTTCAATTATGTATTGCACTTTAGACTAACGTTTTGTTTTTCAATTACCTTTTTT
This sequence comes from Coregonus ussuriensis, assembly GCA_031479575.1. Classification (NCBI taxonomy): domain Eukaryota; kingdom Metazoa; phylum Chordata; class Actinopteri; order Salmoniformes; family Salmonidae; genus Coregonus; species Coregonus ussuriensis. Next base: position 6,776,496 of record CM062500.1, on the reverse strand, counting down.
AGTTACTAAATGTCACACAAGTGCTTTTAATATGATTTCTACACTGTTATAATGATGAATCCATAACATAACCCATTAACTAACTAACTAACTAACTAAATAATAAACAAAAAATAAATCAGAACCAGCAGGTCAAAACACTTAAATGTAATCCGGTCACATACTTACCAGAAGCAGGACATTGAAAGTGATGCATAGTCCTCTCACGTAAGTTCTGCCATTCCCCATAGTGGGATAAATAAGTCCTCGATCCCAAAACAGTTGCTTCAAACTATATAACTGGACGTATAACGGACTGAACGCAGGACCCTGCGTGGTGATTTACTGTGTTTAAAAGAGGACCCTTCAACTTGTTTCTGTTAGAGGGTGGAAAATGACCAAGTTTGGAAGGTTGTTTCTTTAACTACTATGTGCATTGGCAGAAAGCCCTTGGTTACCAACTACAGCAGAAGAAACTGATCAAAATAAGGAGTTTTCTTTTCCTCTTGCCAGTTGAAAACACTTTAGTGAAACTTGGCCTTTATCTGGCGTTAAGGGAAGCATTAACACTTGTCTGGGCATCTGTAGGTTCCTCTTCCTAGTGAATTAGATGAAAACATAGTAGACGCTGTACTTTATATTAATCAAACTAAATGTGGTGTAGGTTAGGATAACTGAACATTTTTAAAGTTGATATAACTCAGAATACTTGATGCAGCACAATAACTTGAAATAGTAAGTTGAAAAAGCAAATATTAGTTTTCAGTGGATACAGTCCAGTGCATAACTTAAACGCCCCTCCTATGATTGGCTCTGCTACCTCGCTCTGTGAAGGAGCTGGGACCTTCAGTCTGCACAGCGTAACAATGAGCCGACGAGTTCAGAAAGGAATGCCATTTGTAATCAGACGTCCAAGTCAAGGGCACTGCCATTAAACAGAAAACATAAACACCTTTTTCAATTTAATTATTTTCTAAAAGATTAATATTTCAGTCATAGTTGCCAAATTCAGTAGCATTGAAGTGGAAGTTTTTAGATTTTTTTTCGGGGTCAACGCCGCAAGTGTAGACGGGCAGCTCTTAGAGAGTATGTGAAAGGGTGGGATAAGATTACTCAAGGCCACTGCAGCACCTTTGGCTGTGTTTACACAGGCAGACCAATTCTGATCCATTTTTTTTCACTAATTGGTCTTTTTGACCAATCAGATCAGCTCTGAAAAAGATCTAAAGTGAAACGATCTGATGTGATTGGTCAGAAGACCAATTAGTGGAGAGAAAAAAAAATCTGAATTGGGCTGTTGGTTTTGGTTGTGTTTCAGATTATGTTGTGCCCAATAGAAATTAATGGTAAATAATATATTGTGTCATTTTGGAGTCACTTTTATTGTAAATAAGAATAGAATATGTTTCTAAACACTTTTACATTTAATGTGGATGCTACCAGGATTACGGATAATCCTGAATGAGTGGTGAATAATGATGAGTGAGAAAGTTAGACGCACAAATATTATACCCCCCAAAAAATGCTAACCTCCCATGTTATTGTAATGGTGAGAGGTTAGCATGTCTTGGGGGTATGATATTTGTGCGTCTGTAACTTTCTGACTCAGTATACACTTCCTCAATATAGTCAGTCAGAATTAATGTAAGATAAGAAATCTGTAAATCATTTTGACATTTTTGCAGAGGTCTTAGTCACGCAATGTTACATCTAACGAAGATGTTTGGCGCAGTATTTCTCAAGTGAAAAAATTTGCACGAAAACTAGCCGTCACTCCGTAAATGACAACAAACACTTCATTGCGGGAATCCAGTGCACTCCTACTACGAATACTACTGTTGACCAATCACCAATGAAGGGGCGTAGACTTCGGCTACCGAACTTCGACTTGCCTCAATAATATTTTTGGTGTGCCCAAACAGATGAAAAAAAAAACGTCACAAAATGTTGTCATAATATATGCGCGAACTGTTTCCACTGGGAAGCATGTGACAAACTAACCCCAAACCCTAACCTAATTTAAAAACAATTACGAAATTCCACATGGGGTTCGCTGGTCAGTCACATCCCTTTAGTTTTTCCAACATCCTGGTACGGAGGAGGTGGTGGTTGATAAACGCTGGTGTAGGGAGGAGCATGTGGTTGAAGGCGGCATGGGAGGAGCTTGTGTGGAAGTCAGCATGGGTGCATGGGAGGAGCTTGAGAGGAGCTTGCGTGGAAGGCAGCATGGGAGGAGCTTGTGTGGAAGGCAGCATGGGAGGAGCTTGTGTGGAAGGCAGCATGGGAGGAGCTTGTCATAGTCTAATTTCTGTAGATGTAAGACCCAGTCTGACCTCAGTAAGAACACAGGACTCTCCTTGGAGAGGAGAGCAGTAACAGGATGATGGGACATGAGAACCCCAATCTTCATACCCGTTGACCAATCCACAGCATTTCCCCCTGTTCAGATTGAACAAATTTGCATTTGCATTTTGGGTCATTTAGCAGACGCTCTTATCCAGAGCGACTTACAGGAGCAATTAGGGTTAAGTGCCTTGCTCAAGGGCACATCGACAGATTTTTCACCTAGTCGGCTCGGGGATTAGAACCAGCGACCTTTCGCTTACTGGCACAACGCTCTTAACCACTAAGCTACCTGCCGCCAACAAATAGTAAGTTACATTTAAAAGACAGGAACCAGAAAGAAGAAAAAAGGTCAAAAGGAAAAACATTTGTGTCTCCTATTGTTTTAGTACTGTAGATGTGTTCTATTGATCTAGTTTAGACCAGTTTAACTGATCATAGAAAGCCACATCCTGTTAGAAAATAACTTACAATGGTTTGTAATTCCATCAGTTCTGGTACCAGATCTTTTCCATTTGTGTCCAAAGGGATGTACTTTTCATACCGGGCTTTCATCATAGTTGGAAACTGGAGAAAAAATATATATTGATTGGACACTTCATAATCCCCAAGTCCAGAACAGACTATGGGAGGCGCACAGTACTACATGGAACTCTAGTCTACATCAGGTAACTGATGCAAGCAGTAGAATCAGATTTTTTTTAAAATCAGGTAATAATACACCTTATGGAACAGCGGGGACTGTGAAGAGACACACACACAGGTACAGACACACGCATACGCATACATTGTAATATTGTCGTATGGTGGTACTCTACATTTTGTATTGTAGATATGTAGTGGTGTAGTAATGTTATATGATGTACTGTTTTATCTTTTGTTTTATATGTAATGTAAGTGCTTTAATATGTTTGGACCACAGGAAGAGTAGATGCTGCCATGGCAGCAGCTACTGGGGATCCCAAATAAATACAAATAAAAAATACAGAATTCAATAAATACCAATGTTGTTTTTAAATAATAAAAAGAAACTTGAAAATGGACATGAACTTGTAATTCTGTCCTACTTGTGGTGGAAGTAACTTACAATGGTTTGTGTGCACTGAGATTTACTTTTAACACAAGGCTTTCATCATATTTGGAAACTTAAAAATAAATATTTAAAAAATGATTGGACACAATTAAATACAGTGGGGAAAAAAAGTATTTAGTCAGCCACCAATATTGCAAGTTCTCCCACTTAAAAAGATGAGAGAGGCCTGTAATTTTCATCATAGGTACACGTCAACTATGGCAGACAAATTGAGGGAAAAAAATCCAGAAAATCACATTGTAGGATTTTTAATGAATTTATTTGCAAATTATGGTGGAAAATAAGTATTTGGTCACCTACAAACAAGCAAGATTTCTGGCTCTCACAGACCTGTAACTTCTTCTTTAAGAGGCTCCTCTGTCCTCCACTCGTTACCTGTATTGTATTAATGGCACCTGTTTGAACTTGTATCAGTATAAAAGACACCTGTCCACAACCTCAAACAGTCACACTCCAAACTCCACTATGGCCAAGACCAAAGAGCTTTCAAAGGACACCAGAAACAAAATTGTAGACCTGCACCAGGCTGGGAAGACTGAATCTGCAATAGGTAAGCAGCTTGATTTGAAGAAATCAACTGTGGGAGCAATTATTAGGAAATGGAAGACATACAAGACCACTGATAATCTCCCTCGATCTGGGGCTCCACGCAAGATCTCACCCCGTGGGGTCAAAATGATCACAAGAACGGTGAGCAAAAATCCCAGAACCACACGGGGGGACCTAGTGAATGACCTGCAGAGAGCTGGGACCAAAGTAACAAAGCCTACCATCAGTAACACACTACGCCGCCAGGGACTCAAATCCTGCAGTGCCAGACGTGTCCCCCTGCTTAAGCCAGTACAGTACATGTCCAGGCCCGTCTGAAGTTTGCTAGAGTGCATTTGGATGATCCGGAAGAGGATTGGGAGAATGTGATATGGTCAGATGAAACCAAAATAGAACTTTTTGGTAAAGACTCAACTCGTCGTGTTTGGAGGACAAAGAATGCTGAGTTGCATCCAAAGAACACCATACCTACTGTGAAGCATGGGGGTGGAAACATCATGCTTTGGGGCTGTTTTTCTGCAAAGGGACCAGGACGACTGATCCGTGTAAAGGAAAGAATGAATGGGGCCATGTATCGTGAGATTTTGAGTGAAAACTTCCTTCCATCAGCAAGGGCATTGAAGATGAAACCGTGGCTGGGTCTTTCAGCATGACAATGATCCCAAACACACCGCCCGGGACAACGAAGGAGTGGCTTCGTAAGAAGCATTTCAAGGTCCTGGAGTGGCCTAGCCAGTCTCCAGATCTCAACCCCATAGAAAATCTTTGGAGGGAGTTGAAAGGAAAGTCCGTGTTGCCCAGCGACAGCCCAAAAAACATCACTGCTCTAGAGGAGATCTGCATGGAGGAATGGGCCAAAATACCAGCAACAGTGTGTGAAAACCTTGTGAAGACTTACAGAAAACGTTTGACCTGTGTCATTGCCAACAAAGGGTATATAACAAAGTATTGAGAAACTTTTGTTATTGACCAAATACTTATTTTCCACCATAATTTGCAAATAAATTCATTAAAAATCCTACAATGTGATTTTCTGGATTTTTTTTTCTCATTTTGTCTGTCATAGTTGAAGTGTACCTATGATGAAAATTACAGGCCTCTCTCATCTTTTTAAGTGGGAGAACTTGCACAATTGGTGGCTGACTAAATACTTTTTTCCCCCACTGTAAATACCAATGTTTTAAAATATTTGTTTATTTTTATGGACTAGAACTTGTAATTCTGTCCTACCTGTGGAGGAAGGTAGTAGGCCAGAAACCCCAGTCCAAGGCATCGAAGACCAGACAAGATCCAACTGAAAACTACATCATCCCATGAATAACGTAAATAATAAAACATTTTAATACTTGATCTTAGATTTTAAATCATTGAATAATAAAGGGGTGTATTTCATTAGTTGACATTAATGAGATTTTGGTTGGAGATTTTCAGATGAACATATTTGAGATTATTTCTAGATTTTCAGATGAACATATTTGAGATTATTTTGTGATGAACGTATTTTTTGATGATTTTGAGATTTTTTTAGATGAACGTACCGTGATCAGGAAGTTCTTGTTCTACGAGCTCCATGCATACCCGTGATGCCGAGGAGAAAGGAAACCACACCGGCTGTGAAGATAGTCCATCTGACTGGAGACAGACGTTCATCTAGGTCAGGGATGGGCAACTGGTGGCCCCCTTTTTGTATGCTTCTGCAGGCCCACGGACCAATTAATATTATTATTATTATTATTATTATTATTATTTTAACTCAGTCGTGTTCTCAACTTACTGTTAGAATAATAGAATACACGAGGTGCAATTTTGAAATTTTGGTTGTGCATCAGAAGTCACTCAATTAGCCCATGTCAGCTACATTTCTTTCGATTGGTGAATTAGTCTAGCGGCCAGCTTGTAGTAATCATGGTCGAATTACCTGACCGGGGTGGGTATGCAGACCCACGAGCCACTGCGGCCCCCTCATGATGAGTTCCGTTTTTTTTTGTGGCCCCCACCCCCATCGAAGTTGCCCATCCCTGATCTAGGTCCTTCAAAGCTCAGCTGTCATTATTACTCAAATACACAGCATGAAACACTTGTTAATGCAGTCTTTCCCAATTCTGGACCTGGGAACCCAAAGGGTTTTTTGCAAATAGCACCACAGCACTTGATTCAACTAACCATCTGTCATAAACCGTCGTGGATGTGGTGGAGGAGTCAAGCGCAGGAAGCAGAGGTTTAGTCCAACAAGACTTTTAATAGTCTCAAATGCAAGATAACAAACCCCGACCTCGATAACACGAAGTGGCGAGGGAAAATTACGCACACGCGTAAAACACTAAACATGGAAAAATGACACGGAAAACAAACACGTATCATATACAAAGTGGCAACGGAAAAACAACACACAAATACCCTAGATTACAACACGGAACTTATAAGACACGTAATCAACTCTCAAACAGACACAGGTGTGACAGACAGACAAAAGCAATCAAACTCAGAAACATAGAGCGGTGGCAGCTAGTACTCCGGGGACGGCGAACGCCGAAGCCTGCCCGAACCAGGAGGAGGAGCAGCCTCGGCCGAAACCGTGACACCATCAAGCCTTTGATTATTTGAATCAGGTGTGTTAGCGGTGTTCAAAGGCAGAGCAACTGCAGCTAAGAGACTGTAGTATTATGAATATATCTATTCCTTTTCTGCTAAAATGTCTGTCTTCTGTAGATTGATGACAATAGTCTGGTGTTCATCCAAAGGATATTACAGCAGATGAAATATAAATGTAAGCCTATTTTTCTAACCTTCTTTCTGCCTGTTCACCCCGCTGTCGTCCAGAAGGAGAGGTCAGTACAGGTGCATCAAAGCTGGGACCGAGAGAATGAAAAACAGCTTCTATCTCAAGTCCATCAGACTGTTAAATAGCCATCACTAGCACATTAGAGGCTGCTGCTGCCTATTGAAATCACTGGCCACTTTAAGAAATGGAACACTAGTCACTTTAATAATGTTTACATATCTTGCACTACTCATCTCATATGTATATACTGTATTCTATTCTATAATATTCTACTGTATCTTAGTCCATGCCGCTCTGTCATTGCTCGTCCATATATGTATATATTCTTAAATTCCATTCCTTACTAGATTTGTGTGTACTTGTTAGATATTACTGCACTGTCGGAGCTAGAAGCACAAACATTTCGCTACACCCGCAATAACATCTGCTAAACACGTGTATGTGACAAATACAATTTGATTTGATTTGATTAACACAGTGTTTCCCAATCCTGGTCCTGGGACCCAAAGCGGTGCACATTTAAAGGTGCTACACATAGGATTTATTATACGTTTTGTATTGTAATTTCACAGTATTACTTACCCGCCAGCGTTGTGATTGGCTGTGATATTCACCTATTGATTTCTACCGCCGTCAAAATGTGAAAAGCTGCTCTGACTTTGTGGCTGTGTTATCTAGTGGAAATTGCTCTGTCATTTCCTGGTTGCTAAAATTCTACAGGTTCGCTCAATTTCAGTTTATGTGAGGAAACGAGCACTGAATAGTGTAGAGAATCATTGAGTACCTTTACATGCACACTAATCATTGGATATGAAACGGATTATGGCAGTAGGCAGATTATGCAATAGTTATGTTAATTCCTTACTCTGGTGGCGACAGGAGAGAAGATGGCGGACAGAACACAGCGGTGCAGCTCTCCTCAAGATGAAAACGTTATATTCAATATCTGAAAGTTTGACTAAATATTAGCACTTCACTCCACATACCTGTTGGCGATAACCTTCAATCTGGATAACAAATACGGAACAAATTATAAGGTTAGAGAAATGTATCGACCAATATTACCAAAACAATCAACACCCAAACATGACGGAGAGTAAACATGGAGAACCAATCAAATCAAAGAAAACCAGACTCCTCGATGGACACAGACGATTTATGCTTGTCACCACCGGGAATGCTGAGGGTGGAAACCGATCTGTTAAAGTCGATAAATGATGAACTGGGCATACTTGAACTAGTCAGTAAAGATACAGTGCCTTCGGAAAGTATTCAGACCCCTTTACTTTTTCCACATTTTGTTACGTTACAGCCTTGTTCTAAAATTGATTAAATATTATAATTCTTTAGCAATCTACACACAGTACCACATAATGACAAAGCGAAAAAAGGATTTTAGAAATGTCTTTGCATTTGCATAAGTATTCAGACCTTTTGCTATCAGACTCGATATTGACATCCGGTGCATCCTGTTTCCATTGATCATCCTTGAGATGTTTCTACAACTTGATTGGAGTCCACCTGTGGTAAATTCAATTGATTGGACATGATTTGGAAAGGCACACACCTGTTCCATATAAGGCCCCACATTTGACAGTGCATGTCAGAGCAAAAACCAAGCCATGAAGTCGAAGGAATTCTCCTTTGTGTGACCTAGATGAGCACATGCTCATCTAGGTCACACAAAGGCTACGTCTGCATCCAAAATGGCACTGTGTTCCCTATGTAGTGCACTACTTTTGACCAGGGCCCATAGGGCACTATGTAGGGAATAGGGTACCATTTGGGTTTCAGGGTTTTTCTTTATTTTTACTATTTTCTACATTGTAGAATAATAGTGAAGACATCACAACTATGAAATAACACATATGGAATCATGTAGTAACCAAAGTGTTAAACAAATCAAAATATATTTTATATTTGAGATTCTTCAATGTAGCCACCCTTTGCCTTGATGACAGCTTTGCACACTGTTGGTATTCTCTCAACCAGCTTCACCTGGAATGCTTTTCCAACAGTCTTGAAGGAGTTCCCACATATGCTGAGCACTTGTTGGTTGCTTTTCCTTCACTGATCTACCCCAACCCCTCCCCCCAAAGAAAGAAGTCAAAAGAAACACCTTACTACTCCGCTTAACTTATCTTAATTGGCGTAAGGTCAAAACTGTAGTAAGCATACGCCGATTGAAACATCTGGTTTTCTGAGCGGTCTTTCAAATTATTATGACATGTAAACACCATAAATCGGTGTTCCAGCTGTGTATTTGACCTGCGCATGTACTAGCACCAGCAGAGCCAGCCTCCCTCTTGAGCATGAGTGAAGTGTGTTCAGAGCAACTGAATGTATGTGTCTTTAGAAGTCGTTTTCACATACAAACTTTATATATGTCCAAACTCAGAATCAATCAGGATTGTTCCTAGTTCATGATGTTTCAATAGTTAACGAATGGTACCAAAGAAGACCTATGAAGCCCAGGTGGATTCTATACTTTACAATACAGAGAAATATGGGTTCCAGAAGGGTTATTCAGCTGTCCCCATACGAGAACCCTTTTTGGTTCCCTTTTGTGGAAAGGGTTCTACATGGAACCCAAAAGGGTTCTTCTACCTGGAACAAAATAGGTTCTACATGGAAACAAAAATGGTTCTTCAAAGGGTTCTCCTATAGGAGCTGAAGAAACCTTTTTTAGGTTCTAGATAGCACCTTTTGTACAGAGGAATCAACACCATGTGAAGGGAACCGGGCCTGTATTCAGAAAGCCTCTCAGAGTACTGATCTAGGATCAGGTCCCCCCATGTCCATGTCATCTTTTTTGTAATCTTATTTATGATATAAAAGGCTAAACTGATCCTAGATCAACCCTCCTACTCTGAGAAGCTTTATGAATATCGGCCCTGATTTCTTAAGTCATCCCGCCTTTGACATTTGATTTGATTTATTTCAACAACAAAAAAATGGGTTAAAACTATTCTTACTGTTTATAAACAATTCAAAAACTAAGAAAGCCAACAGGATAACACACGATAGTGTTATTATGAAATACACTTATTTCGAATGTGGTCCTCAGAGTGAGGCAGACCTGAAGGAGGGGGGAGGGGGTGGTGTAGTACCAACACCTCATGGAGATTACAGGCTGTAGGGTGGAGTTGAAGTACCAACACCTCATGGAGATTACAGGCTGTAGGGTGGAGTTGTAGCACCAACACCTCATGGAGATTACAGGCTGTAGGATGGAGTTGCAGTACCAACACCTCATGGAGATTACAGGCTGTAGGGTGGAGTTGAAGTACCAACACCTCATGGAGATTACAGGCTGTAGGGTGCAGATTACAGGCTGTAGGGTGGAGTTGTAGCACCAACACCTCATGGAGATTACAGGCTGTAGGATGGAGTTGCAGTACCAACACCTCATGGAGATTACAGGCTGTAGGGTGGAGTTGAAGTACCAACACCTCATGGAGATTACAGGCTGTAGGGTGGAGTTGTAGTACCAACACCTCATGGAGATTACAGGCTGTAGGGTGGAGTTACCCTGGGTCCTGGGTCTGTTCAGCATTTTCCCCACCAATGGTTAAGGTTAGGATTGGGGGAGGGGGAGCTGTACCTAGGGGAAACTTCCCCCTGAGCGAGATGACAGTCAACACTCCAACCACTTCCTTCTTCAGTGGAAAACATGCACATGCTCATCTAGGTCACACGAAGGCTACGTCTGCATCCAAAATGGCACCGTGTTCCCTATGTAGTGCACTACTTTTGACCAGGGCCCATAGGGCACTATGTAGGGAATAGGGTACGATTTGGGATGCAATCCTGCATCTTAGTATGACCAGGGTGCAGTTTGATTATATAGTCGTACATTTAAACAGAGTAAAACCAAAAGGGACTTTTTCAGTAGCTGGAAGTCCCTTGTGGCCAGTGGATGGGAGGCTCATAATAATAGATGGAATGGAGAGGAATGGAGAGGAATTGGAGAGGAATGGATGGAATGGAGAGGAATGGATGGAATGGATGGAATGGAGAGGAATGGAGAGGGATGGATGGAATGGAGAGGAATGGATGGAATGGAGAGGGATGGATGGAATGGATGGAATGGAGAGGAATGGATGGAATGGAGAGGAATGGAGAGGAATGGATGGAATGGAGAGGAATGGATGGAATGGATGGAATGGAGAGGAATGGATGGAATGGAGAGGAATGGATGGAATGGAGAGGAATGGATGGAATGGAGAGGAATGGATGGAATGGAGAGGAATGGATGGAATGGAGAGGAATGGATGGAATGGAGAGGAATGGATGGAATGGAGAGGAATGGATGGAATGGAGAGGAATGGATGGAATGGATGGAATGGATGGAATGGATGGAATGGATGGAATGGATGGAATGGAGAGGAATGGATGGAATGGAGAGGAATGGATGGAATGGATGGAATGGATGGAATGGAGAGGAATGGATGGAATGGAGAGGAATGGATGGAATGGATGGAATGGAGAGGAATGGATGGAATGGATGGAATGGAGAGGAATGGATGGAATGGAGAGGAATGGATGGAATGGAGAGGAATGGATGGAATGGAGAGGAATGGATGGAATGGATGGAATGGAGAGGAATGGATGGAATGGATGGAATGGATGGAATGGATGGAATGGAGAGGAATGGATGGAATGGAGAGGAATGGATGGAATGGAGAGGAATGGATGGAATGGAGAGGAATGGATGGAATGGAGAGGGATGGATGGAATGGAGAGGAATGGATGGAATGGATGGAATGGATGGAATGGATGGAATGGAGGAATGGATGGAATGGAGAGGAATGGATGGAATGGAGAGGAATGGATGGAATGGAGAGGAATGGATGGAATGGAGAGGAATGGATGGAATGGAGAGGAATGGATGGAATGGAGAGGAATGGATGGAATGGAGAGGAATGGATGGAATGGAGAGGAATGGATGGAATGGAGAGGAATGGATGGAATGGATGGAATGGAGAGGAATGGATGGAATGGATGGAATGGAGAGGAATGGATGGAATGGATGGAATGGAGAGGAATGGATGGAATGGAGAGGAATGGATGGAATGGATGGAATGGAGAGGAATGGATGGAATGGATGGAATGGAGAGGAATGGATGGAATGGATGGAATGGAGAGGAATGGATGGAATGGATGGAATGGATGGAATGGAGAGGAATGGAGAGGAATGGATGGAATGGAGAGGAATGGATGGAATGGAGAGGAATGGATGGAATGGAGAGGAATGGATGGAATGGAGAGGAATGGATAGAATGGAGAGGAATGGATGGAATGGATGGAATGGAGAGGAATGGATGGAATGGATGGAATGGAGAGGAATGGATGGAATGGATGGAATGGAGAGGAATGGATGGAATGGAGAGGAATGGATGGAATGGAGAGGAATGGATGGAATGGAGAGGAATGGAGAGGAATAGATGGAATGGAGAGGAATGGATGGAATGGAGAGGAATGGATGGAATGGAGAGGAATGGATGGAATGGAGGAATGGATGGAATGGAAAGGAGAGGAATGGATGGAATGGAGAGGATTATGATGGAATGGAGTGGAATGGAGTGGAATGGAGGAATGGATGGAATGGAATGGAGTAGAATGGATGGAATGGAGAGTAATGGATGGAATGGAGTAGAGAGGATTGGGATGGAGTAGAATGGTTGGAATGGAGATGATTAGGATGGAATGGAGTGGATTGGGGTGGAATGGAGAGGAATGGAGTGGATTGGATGGAAGGAGTAGAATGGATGGAATGAAGTAGAATGATGGAATGGAGTGGATTGGATGGAATGGAGAGGAATAGATGGAATGGAGTAGAATGGTATCAAACACATTAAAACCATGTTCTTGATACCATTTCATTGACTCCATTCCAGCCATTCTTATGAGCCGTCCTCCCCTCAGCAGCCTCCACTGCTCATGTTCCATTTATACTCTTGTGGTTTCAATTCTCACGACAAGCATTGTTTTCCATTCCTCTGAATCAACATACTGTGGTTGTCTTTTTTACAGCACTGATCTGCACACGCTGTGTATACCTGCATGTGAGGCATAATACTGTTGAACAGTATGATGGGAAATAACAAACCAGCCCTGACAACCTTAGCAAGGAAAATATGAACCCTTTATACACATCACGCATCACTGAAAGCCAACAAATTATTCACAGAATTACACATGGTTTAGAACTTTAGAAAATGAGACAAACTTTATTTGACGTTAGAGGAGTAATCAGATAGGAAAACTGGTGCTTCATGTGGGTGATTGTTTGACAATGCAATGGACCCTTTCCCTCGGCCACGTTATTTTCAGAACTAACAAACTTCTATATTGCCTCACATTAACAGAAGTGCTCTGCCTTTACTAAGGCATATTGGGGTGCAACACGTTGGCAGTCCAATGAAGGCAAAACACTAAAACTGACCCCAACCCTAACCTTAAACCTAACCCTAGTCCAGCCGTAACTGACCCCAACCCTAACCTTAAACCTAACCCTAGTCCAGCCGTAACCAATGAGGAAATTCAACATGGGTTCGCTGGTCAGTCACGTCCCTCTAGTTTTTCCCATAGTACTGGTACGGAGGAGGGGGCGGGTAATAAGCGCTGGCGTAAAGATGAGCTTGTGAGGACGGCAGCATGGGAGGAGCTTGTGTTGAAGGCAGCATGGGAGGAGCTTGTGTGGCAGGCAGCATGGGAGGAGCTTGATGAGTCGTTGCCATTTCCATGTTGGAAGCATTTCCATAACGAAGAGCCTCGGTCACCTCAGCCGAGGAGTCTTTTTTGATTCTTCGGGTCATTACCAAAGCCAGAAGCATTTCAATGGCCTGCAAGTAAGAGACAATGAAATGGGTTTTTATATTCAACCTACAAGATATTATCTTGAATATTGTAAACAAATGTGTTGTTTAATACTTGTTGCTTAAGCAGTATTCAAAGAACAGACTAAATATATCACACTATGGGGCTCTATTTTCAGCTGGCGCAACTTTTCAAGATATGTAACTTTCAAAATACAGAAATCATCCCCTTATGATGCATATCTTAAACTTGAGTGCTGATATGCAAAACTTTTTGGGACTGTCAACAATGGACTAATGAAACAAATACCAAAAGATTGTTTTCGTGTGGAATTTTCTTTTAAGGCATTGCTAGTGTCAAATGCATGTTAGTTTGCAATTTCGTCATGTAAAAACTGGCGCACTGGCATTTTCCAGCCCTAACTCCAGGTTCAGCAATTTACCTGTCTAACATCAGTATGCTTGTGCTCAGGTGGGAGGGGTGGAAATATTTTAGCATTAATGCAGGAAACGCAGCCTATCCAGCCGTGACGCGCACTGCCCCATATGTGCTTGGAACAAGATGTGATTTGGTGCCTGTATACTTCATATTTAGAAACATAAAACACTATTTTTCCCCCTCATTTCGTTTTATTTTATTAAAAACCAAGCATAGCTTCCGTTCCTATCAATGAAGGCTGTTTTCTTTTTGTCCTGCCCAATGTAATCAAGTAGGCTAGTCAAAACCGTCAATAAAGTGTGTGGCTCCTGAGACTGCTTGGAAATTATTCTTCATCACAGAAGCTTTATTAAAAGATCAAGTTTGAGAGGAGTAAAACATTGAGCTGACATTCCCTTTTTATCTGTGTATTGTAGGCAGGCCTACATTATTTTAGCACTGCAACTCCCGTGCGTAAACCCCCTTTATGATGAAGGCTACGTGTGTCAATGCCCATCATGAAACGAGAGATTAAAACCTTGGTGAATACCGGCGAACCTCTATTTGGAAGTAATTTTTATTGTAAAAATGGTTCATTTTCCGTTTCCTATTTTAAAAAATCCGAAAACCCTTACCCTAGGCCTACTATGGGGCGGCAGGTAGCTTAGTGGTTAAGAGCATTGTGCCAGTAACCGAAAGGTCGCTGGTTCTAATCCCCGAGCCGACTAGGTGAAAAATCTGTCGATGTGCCCTTGAGCAAGGCACTTGACCCTAATTGCTCATGTAAGTCGCTCTGGATAAGAGCGTCTGCTAAATAATATATATATATATATATATACTATAACGAAGACTGGTTTTAACAGCAATGCGTCATGTCTGTATTTATGCTGGAGAATTTATGACATCATTAGGCTACATTTTACATGTATTTATTGTTGGTGAAAAAAAACTAAACAGATTGCTTGTTTTTTTGTAGAATTTGATTAATACCAAACTTATTCGAATGATTCACCGTCCTGGTTTTATGGTGAGAACGTCCGTGGCGTGCCTGCAATGCAACTTCGGGAGAAGTGTGAATGCGATCTGTAAGATGGTTGCAATATGTTTATAAAACATTATTTGGAAGCAGTATAAGGGTGAGTGGACATTCTCCCATTGTCTTTATATTGGATCTTTGTCAAGCTGTCGTTTCGTTTTGTTTAGAATTTGATTAGAATTACTTGCTCTCTTTTTAGTATATTCAATCTCGCTTATTGTCAACATTTGGCATGTCCATGCTCAGCCTTAATGCAATTTACAGTAGGCCTAGCCGCTAGATCAGGGCGAATGCTATGTTTATATTTCCATATTGAAGCCATTTGATTACTTCAAACAATGTGGACTGCAAACAGGTTCAAGTGAACATATTTAGCAAAGATGGGATAGGTCTACATTTTATTATTTCGTTTCTGTAAGCTATTTAACAAACTATAATGGACTTAATTTGGAATTGGAGTTGATTCCAAGGCAAGACTTGTTTATTCATCAAAACCCAGCCCTTTCGCGCCAATGCCAGCAACTGCGCCGATCATTGTGGGTGTGAAAATAGCTAAAATATTTCTGACCCTGACCTTTCTGCGGTACAAGTACTGCACTCACCGTAAAGACCACATAGAAAATACAGCTGTTCCTCACAATATTCATGTCCACGTACACCTTCACAAGTAGATCAAGACAAGGCTGAAATAATACCAACAAAGAAGGAATTACAAAAATGAACAACAACACCACCACCAACAGCTCTATGTTACGTCTAGCTATTATAATGACTAGACTACTGCATGTATAGGAAAACCAACACTCACTTGTTTGTAAACATATCCATGCTGTATACAGGAGAAAATAAAATGGATTTCTGTGTTCAGTCCATAGAAGTATACAGTGAATGTACAGACAGTCATAGTCTAATTTCTGTAGATGTAAGACCCAGTCTGACCTCAGTAGGAACACAGGACTCTCCTTGGAGAGGAGAGCAGTAACAGGAGGAGGGGACATGAGAACCCCAATCTTCATACCCGTTGACCAATCCACAGCATTCCCCCTGTTCAGATTTAAGAAAAGGGAAACACGAAACGTGGCAAGACAATACACATTTAATTAAAATATTTAACTGAGTTAAATATTTGGAAAAGTATTTTTTCAGGACAACTTTTCTGTTTTTCTGATTTTTGTTGTTGAGTAAAGTTAAATATTTAATGACATGGGTGTGGCCGGTTTCTAAAGATCTGGTTTAGACCAGTTTAACTGATCATATAAAACCACATCCTGTTAGATAATAACTTACAATGGTTTGTAATGCCGTCAGTCCTGGTACCAGATCTCTTCCGTTTGTGTCCAAAGGGATGTACTTTTCATACAAGGCTTTAATCATATTTGGAAACTAAAAAATATGTATAAAAAAATTGATTGGACACAATTAAATAAATATCAATGTTTTAAAATATTTGTTTATTTTTTATAGACTTTAACTTGTAATTCTGTCCTACCTGTGGAGGAAGATAGTAGGCCAGAAACCCCAGTCCAAAGCATCGAAGACAAGATCCAACGGAATACTACATCACCTCATGAATAACGTAAATAATAAACATTATATTGGGGGGGGGGGCAATACACTGTACACCGTGATATACTTGACTTGGTCTTAGTTGTAAAAGGGGTCAAATAATAAAGTATTTAATTCGTTGACATTACCAATGAGATTTTGGCTTTAATAAACGGGAAATCTGGGATTGATCCATCGGTTTTCTGACTTGTCAATTAACGATATATAGCTATTTATTATTGAAGAATATAACTCATAAATGCCTCATGAGCTCAGTTCAACCGTCTTATAGTTTGAGAGTGAATTTGAGAGCGGTTAAATTTTTTCAAGCCGCATCCCTCAGCGGTTTACAAAATAGCGTCAGGATGATGGCATTGTTTGAATCCCAGATTGCCCCTTTTAAGAACTGAACGTACCGTGATCAGGACGTTCTTGTTCCTCTTACGAGCTCCATGCATACCGGTGATGCCGAGGAGAAAGGAAACCACACCGGCTGTGAAGATAGTCCATCTGACTGGAGACAGACGTTCATCTAGGTCCTTCAACATTAAAACACACATCATTGCTCTAACACAGCAAAAACAACACGTAGTTTGTTGCATTGCAGTCACATGCAAGATGAAAATATCCGGTTAGAAAAATGTTGCTTACACTTTTACTACTCCTGTAATACATCCAAGGGGTGACAATGAAACTCACGCCACCAATCTGAAGACGACATTTTGGGAGAGAAACGATTATAAAATAAATATGTTCATAATATTGCAGTCTCTTAGCTGCAGTTGCTCTGCCTTTGGACACCACTTTAGATTTTAAAAAGAGTATCCGTTAAAGATTGATTAAAATAAAACACAATATAATGACATAGTATTGAAGTGTTGCATTACCACTTGTAGGATAGTGAAGAAAAACAGCCATCCTCTAAAAGAGCAGGAACAACACATTGTAGTTCTGGTCTCACTCTCGTCTCGCTCTCTCAATGTGCATTGAAAGAAAAACTCTGGGTTTTGTGTGATTTCCAGTTGTTTTCTATAGTTCCTCAGACATCAGGGTGGTATTCATTCGTGCACACCGTAGCGAAAACAAAAACAAGCGTTTCTCATTGGTCAGGTTCTGTTAGTTCCTCCCAGTTTGTTAGTGGTCTTCAACTTGGCGCCTAATAAATACAACCCAGGATTGTTCCTGTTTCGTAAGGTTGTTCTCTGAAGAGGCGGGAAGCAAATGGGGAAACCAAATGAATGACTTCTTTATTTGTAAAGTACCTCAGAAGAGGAAGGACGTAAAGCTCACAGGCCTTGAACAGAAGACACTGACATGTACTGCAATCATTATATAAATTAAATTTTAAAAAAAACTGGCAAAATTATATACAGCTTGATCAATATTACCATCAGACTAATATCTACGAGATTGCAATACAATTTGGAAAAAGTTTAAAACATTTGAGCATGAATTATACAAAGTTCAGTGTATGGACTTCAGTGAGAAATACGTAGAGCAGTAGTCAATGGAAACAGAGCTCTTTCAAAAAGACAAATGCATGGTCAATGAGATATGGCTCAATCAACTTCACAAGTCAAGACACTGCCATAATTTAACAAAAGATCTGAAACCCAAATCAGAGCATCATTTGGCGCAGGTAAAATATATAGAAACACATGCAGTCCATAGTGATGCTCAGCATGTTGGGGTCCATGCCATTTCAAGTCCAGTCAATTCACAATGCAAACTCCATTCCAAATATTGCTCATTGAAGAGAATTGGAATTTCAGTGTACTTCCTGAATTGACTGGAATTGAACCCCAACCCTGACGTTCAGTATAAAGTACACGTTGCATGCATGCTGTATGGGATATGTCAAAGCCAACTTTTGATAAAGTCATGATTGGGGTCAATTTGAATTGAAGTCAGTCAATTCAGGAAGTGATTTGTATTTAAAATTCTAATGTGAAAATTAGGAATAAATAACTTCTGCTTTTCAGTTTGAGAAATCATTGAAAATAGATCCCTTTTTTTCAATTGGAATTTCAGTTTACTTCCTGAATTGATGACTTCCAATTCAAATTGACCACAACCCTGGATGAAGGTGTATCATGTCTCGCTGCATTTAGGCAGTGTTGGCATCCCTCTTCCCAATCTGGCAGTACAGGGTCATGGCGAAGGCCATTCCAAAGAGCTGAAACACAAAACGAAAGAAGGTACTTCACAACCCACTCACTACCAGGCTATAGCCCCGGTCCCACATCAAATTCGGGGTGTCTAGCCTGGTTCCAGAGCCATTTGTACAGTCTTGCCAACGGGTTGTTATTTACATTTACATTACATTTACGTCATTTAGCAGACGCTCTTATCCAGAGCGACTTACAGTTAGTGAATACATATTTATTTATATATACTGGCCCCCCATGGGAATCGAACCCGCAACCCTGGCGTTGCAAACGCCATGCTCTATCAACTGCTCTACATCCCTGCCGGCCATTCCCTCCCCTACCCTGGACGACGCTGGGCCAATTGTGCGACGCCCATGAGTCTTGACATCTGCGTTGCCAAGAAGGTGGCAACAGATCTGGGACCAGGACACGTTCACTAACTATTGAACAGTGACAGAGTGAATTGCACATATCCATCTTAATGACAATGACAACAGCCATAAAGTAAGAGATGGAGAAGATTAAACAGACCAGTACTGAACATTGACTAGTACCATAGAAATATATTCAATTTCTATGACCGGTACGTTGCATATTATAATGTATTAATAGTGGATTTGTTATATCAATGGGACTTTTGGATTCTTACCATCAAGACTGCGACGCCGAATGCAATCCCCAGCGCGATGATTGCGTGTTTCTCCATGAAGGAAGTCACAAACTTGACACAAGGCTGCAGAAGACAAAGAAGAAGAAAAAAAACAGTCAACACCAGTCAACACCAGTCAACACCAGTCAACACCAGTGAACACCAGTGAACACCAGTGAACACCAGTGAACACCAGTGAACACCAGTGAACACCAGTGAACACCAGTGAACACCAGTGAACACCAGTGCAGGTTGATTGTAGGAAGACTTTGAGGCACATGGTTGTATCATCCTGGAACCCTCTATGGTTTCATGTGGCTGTAGATCAGTGCCCTGTACAGGTTGTTAATAGGAGTGTGATGGTAATGGTAGCGTGATGGTAGCGGTAGCGTGATGTAGTGTAGGGGTAGAGTTATGGTAGCGTGATGTAGGGGTAGCGTGATGTAGGGGTAGCGTGATGTAGTGTAGGGGTAGTGTGATGTAGCGTAGGGGTAGTGTAGGGGTAGTGTGATGTAGTGTAGGGGTAGTGTGATGTAGCGTAGGGGTAGTGTAGGGGTAGTGTGATGTAGCGTAGGGGTAGTGTGATGTAGTGTAGGGGTAGTGTGATGTAGCGTAGGGGTAGTGTGATGTAGCGTAGGGTAGGGGTAGTGTGATGTAGCGTAGGGGTAGTGTAGGGGTAGTGTGATGTAGCGTAGGGGTAGTGTGATGTAGCGTAGGGGTAGTGTAGGGGTAGTGTGATGTAGTGTAGGGGTAGTGTGATGTAGCGTAGGGGTAGTGTAGGGGTAGTGTGATGTAGCGTAGGGGTAGTGTGATGTAGCGTAGGGGTAGTGTAGGGGTAGTGTGATGTAGCGTAGGGGTAGTGTGATGTAGCGTAGGGGTAGTGTGATGTAGGGGTAGTGTGATGTAGTGTAGGGGTAGTGTGATGTAGCGTAGGGGTAGTGTGATGTAGCGTAGGGGTAGTGTGATGTAGCGTAGGGGTAGTGTGATGTAGCGTAGGGGTAGTGTGATGTAGCGTAGGGGTAGTGTGATGCAGTGTAGGGGTAGTGTGATGCAGTGTAGGGGTAGTGTGATGGTAGTGTGATGTAGTGTGATTTAGTGGTAGTGTGATTTAGTGGTAGTGTGATTTAGTGTAGCGGTAGTGTGAAGTAGTGTAGCGGTAGTGTGATGTAGCGGTAGTGTACTGGTAGTGTGATGTAGTGTAGGGGTAGTGTGATGCAGTGTAGGGGTAGTGTGATGTAGTGGTAGTGTGATTTAGTGGTAGTGTGAAGTAGTGTGATGTAGCGGTAGTGTACTGGTAGTGTGATGTAGTGTAGGGGTAGTGTGATGGTCGCGGTAGTGTGATGGTCGCGGTAGTGTGATGTAGAGTACGTTTATTGATTTGTTTATTTTGTACAATGTAACGCCATCTTCCTTGAAAAGCATTTTATAAATAGTATTTTATTATTAATAAATCAATCTCCGCTCACCGTTGAGTACACTTGGCGTCCCTCTGCAAGTTGGCAGGCTTGAGCGGTGTCAACACAGTTACAGGAACTGGGGACAGTGGAGCCCCAGTCAGAGGCTCCGTTGATCAGGCCACAGCACTTTGCCTGAAAAACAAGTGAGTTAGCCCTCCATCTCACCAACACTGGGGTTGTGTTCAGTAAAGGCACACTGTCATTTTCCCCATTGCAAAATATTTTACTACGATCTGTTCAGGTAACAGCCCATCTAACGATTAAAAAAAAATGTTATTCAGTTTGTCTACAAAATGATCCAATAACATCCGTAGCCAATTTAATTAGAACAATTCATCTGGAGCCCACTAAACAAACAATTATTCACCACTGACAAATTCAAGACAGGACAGTCAATGGGAGGTACCGAGATGAATCACCTGGACATAGGATGCGACCCAAATGGCACCCTATCCCAATGGCGCTACCCATGTTAACACAGGCTTTTGGCCACCAGAGTCTTCTATCCAACTCTATGGGAGGTGCCGAGATGAATCACCTGGACGTAGGATGCACCCTATTCCCTTTATAGTGCACTGCTTTGGACCAGAGCCCTCTGGGTCCTGCTCAAAAGTAATACACTATTAGGGAATTGGTGCCATTTGTGGCGCATCCTACGTCCAGGTGATTCATCTCGGTACCTCCCATAGAGTTGGATAGAAGACTCTGGTGGCCAAAAGCCTGTGTTAACATGGGGTAGCGCCACTGAGGACTTTCTCCATTTTGAAGTAGTCAACTTCATCGGCTGATCCCTCCTGATGACCCTGTCGGAGTCATGTCCAACCGGGTCATCAGGAGAGATCAACCAATTACTTTGACTCGTGAAGAAGAAAGTGTACTACTTCAAAATGGTGAGTACCTCAATGGCGTTGCCCGTGTGTTCACAGACACCATAATGAAGATCTATCGTTCTCTATGGTACCTCCACTTCCAGTTTCTGCATGTCCGTCTGGACGTTAGGCTTCTGGTCCCTCAGTGGCAGCAGCTTCCCCAGACTCTCCTTCACCCACACCTGAGACTGGAAGAGGCCATTTACACAGTCATTGAACAGTATGGGAGTCACAGACGAAACCGGTGTGGAAAGCATGTTTTATTAAACACATATTCAAGAAGTGTCAAGGTACTGACTGTATACGATGGACTTTAAAAAAAATGGTAGGAATTAAATTGTCCCCACAACAGGTAGCATAGCGGTTAAGAGCGTTGGGCCAGTAACCGAAAGGTCAAATGGTTCAAATCCGAGCCGACTAGGTGAAAAATCTGTCGATGTGCCGTCGCACAAGGCACCTTAACCCTAATTGCGCCTGTAAGTCGCTCTGGATAAGAGCGTCTGCTAAATGAATAAAATGAACAAATCTGATCGCGACGAGTGTGTCACCTTCCCCTCGCTAACAGTGGGTGTGAGACATCCTACGGAGCACAGACTTCAATTCAAAGTCTATTCCACGTTGGTTCAACATACTTTC
The DNA here is from genome assembly GCA_031479575.1 of Coregonus ussuriensis. Classification (NCBI taxonomy): domain Eukaryota; kingdom Metazoa; phylum Chordata; class Actinopteri; order Salmoniformes; family Salmonidae; genus Coregonus; species Coregonus ussuriensis. Next base: position 6,754,169 of record CM062500.1, on the reverse strand, counting down.
ATTTAAAAACATTGATTGAACCAGTCAGGGTTTCCTCCTTACCTTCTTCTCTCCGACAGCTCCCAGGATTCCGGCGATCAGCAGGAGGATGAAGATGAGGAGCAGCCCGACGAAGAACTGAAACAAAACAATAACATGATATGCCCACCACATGCTATTGGTCCAGGAAGTTTTTCTAAAAGTGAACTGGATTCAACATCAGATAAGATTAAAAATATCAGAATTGGGTTTTTCAAAAGTGAAATGATACTCTGATCTTTCATATAAGGATTTGGTAATCCAATATCACCTTTAAAAATCATGATTAAAATGTAATGAGGATATTTTTGAGACCGTAAATCGTGATCATCTTGATCCCACTGGGAGGGAGGAGTCTGGGTGGTTTTAGAAAAGGTGAACGGTACTACAACCAAGACATTACAACGCAACTAAAGGAGGTCCAAACACGTTACATCTGAAAACCAAAGCTTCGTTACGTTAAATTGACTGCAGGATAGTTGTTATATTGAGAAGTGTCAAATAAATCCATCTACTTACAGTGGCTTTAGAAAGTATTCATACCCCTTGACTTACACATTGTGTACCTGCCTGAATTCAAAATGGATGAAATATATTTTTTTCCCTCACCCATCTACACACAATGCTGCATAATGACAAAGTGAAAACATGTTTAGAAATGTTTGCAAATTTATTGAAAATTAAAAACAGAAATCACATTTACATGAATACTTCCTGAAGGCACTGTATAAGGGATTTGCAGGCTCCAGTTTACATTTGACGTATTTTAATTCATGTAGTTTACTCATCTCTGTATCCCTATAACAGTGAAGTAGTACCCCAAGCTGTCCATGAGATGTTTTTAGAATTGTATAACTGCCTTAATTTTGCCGGACCCCAGGAAGAGTAGCTGATGCCTTGGCAGCAGCTAATGGAGATCCATAATAAGTAATTAGATGGCGAGGTGTAGGCCAGTTCAAAGCACTGAAAATCTGGATTCTGTGATCTTTGATATTGTGGCATCTGGATCAGAATGATCCTATCCAATTATTTTCTGGAGGAAAAGAAAACAGCCAGATCGATCTGATCCTGGATAGCAAAAACAGCAAGTTCGATTTGATCCTGGATAGCAAAACCAGCAAGATCGATTTGATCCTGGATAGCAAAAACAGCCAGATCGATCTGATCCTGGACAAAAGGAACACCTACGTGAGAATGCTGTTAATTGACTACAGCTCAGCGTTCAACACCATAGAGCTCAACAAAGCTCATCACTAAGCTAAGGACCCTGGGACTAAACACCTCCCTCTGCAACTGGATCCTGGACTTCCTGACGGGCCGCCCCCAGGTGGTAAGGGTAGGCAACACATCCGCCACGCTGATCCTCAACACGGGGGCCCCTCAGGGGTGCGTGCTTAGTCCCCTCCTGTACTCCCTGTTCACCCACAACTGCGTGGCCGCGCACGACTCCAACGCCATCATTAAGTTTGCTGACGACACAAGTGGTAGGCCTGATCACAGACAACGATGAGACAGCCTATAGGGAGGAGGTCAGATACCTGGCAGTGTGGTGCCAGGACAACAACCTCTCCCTCAACGTGATCAAGACAAAGGAGCTGATCGTGGACTACAAGAAAAGGAGGACTGAACAGGCCCCCATTAACATCGACGGGGCTGTAGTGGAGCAGGTTGAGAGTTTCAAGTTCCTTGGTGTCCACATCACCAACGAACTATCATGGTCCAAACACACCAAGACAGTCGTGAAGAGGGCACGACAACACCTTTTCCCCCCTCAGGAGACTGAAAAGATTTGGCATGGGTCCACAGATCCTCAAAATGTTCTACAGATACAGCATCCTGACCGGTTGCATCACCGCCTGGTATGGCAACTGCTCGGCACTCGACCGTAAGGCGCTTCAAGGAGTAGTGCGTACGGCCCAGTACATCACTGGGGCCAAGCTTCCTGCAATCCAGGACCTATATACTAGGCGGTGTCAGAAGAAGGCCGAAAAAATTGTCAAAGACTCCAGTCATAGACTGTTCTCTCTGCTACCGCACGGCAAGCGGTACCAGAGCGTCAAGTTTAGAACCAAAAGGCTCCTTAACAGCTTCTACCCCCAAATCATGACTGCTGAACAATTCATCAAATGGCCACCCAGACTATTTACATTGACCCCTCCCCCCTCCCTTTATTTTTACGCTGCTGCTACTCACTGTTTATTATCTGTGCATAGTCACTTCACCCTTACCTACATGTACAAATTACCTCGACTAACCTGCACATTGACTCGGTACCGTTACCCTCTTTATATAGCCTCGTTATTTTATTGCGTTTAGTAAATATGTTCTTAACTCTATTTCTTGAACTGCATTGTTGGTTAAGGGCTTGTAAGTAAGCATTTCACGGTAAGGTCTACACCTGTTGTAGTCGGTGCATGTGACAAATACAATTTGATTTGATTCTGTATAGCAAAACCAGCCAGATCAATCTGATCCTGGATAGCAAAAAAAGACAATTACAGAATCTGGATCATTCTGATCCAGATTAAAAGCTGTGAAAATCTGTCCCCAGAAGTCCTTTCCCATGGGTGACCTGGGGAAACCATTAGATTCACTAAAAGCCTTACAATCTCATACTTGCAATCTCATACTTGCAAAAGAGATGCCATCTCGAACATGTATATATAAAAAAAAGGTTAAATACATGATCGTGTGTAGGTATATGGAGAGACTAGTTGTAGGATCTAACCAAACCAAAGTTCCACTGAGTGAAAGTGTCACAGAACATTTCTAAAAGCCACTAAAACCCACAGAGGCCAAACCACACCTTTAACATGAAGATGATTAAAACACCACTGACCTACTATGTGACAAAACAACAAGACCTCCTCCACATCCTGCAGCTAACTGCATCCACTTCCTTTTACAGGCGTACAGGCTCAAAATGGCACCCAGGACAAAAAGTAGAGCAGTATAATAAAGGTTTTGTTTTATAGTGTGTCTGACTGCTGGTCTGTGGCCGACTGCTGCCTCTGCTGCCTGTGTTCGGTGCTTCAGCGGTTGGCTATTTGGGACAGCGTTATCCTATGCAGTGTACAATACTGTTGCATTTTAAAATGTTAAAATGTGAGGGTTAGCCATTGTAAGGGTGTGTGTGTGTGTGTTTCCCCTCACCAGAATGAGCATGCAGCGGTTTTCCTTAATGGCTCCGCAGCAGCCCAAGAAGCCCAGCACCATGATGATGACACCAACAGCTATCAGCAGGTCTACAAACGGCACTGCCTCGTCCATTATCTGATGGAAGGGGGGACAGGCAGTTTCTCAGTCATTTTTACATGTCGATATTACGTGCTAAATATATTTATATGACTGGATCCATTTTTTTTTTTTTTTTTAATCAAGGTGATGGGTTTACACTTGTTATTTTTTTACTGTGTAAAGCTTTTGATGGGGATGGCAATGTAGTGTCGGACTGGACATTTTCCTTACCACGTTTCCATTCTTGCTCACTTTGAGGTAGATGGAGACACCAAGAATGATGCATCCACTGATCTGGGGGAAGAAAAAAGAGATGAAATGAACGCTTTATCTAGAATCAACTTTAGAAAGTTGTGCATTTCAATGTCACTGGGATTACATTAACAGGTCTTGTTGCCGTACCAACTCAACATGAATGTGGATTCATGTCAAAGATGCACAAAAACACACTAGCTACATCTGGTGGCGACTTTGTGGAACTACAGTTGAACCACCACCACAATCAAGGATGAGATACAGCATCGTCCAACCACCACAGGAGGATAGCTTTCCTGTGGTCACAACAATGGATGCTAGACCACATGGGAGAATCTCAATTGCTTTCCTTGATTCCTCAAATCCTATCCTCGCCTCTTACATCTGGCCTCCCGAGTGGCGCAGTGGTCTAAGGCACTGCATTGCAGTGCTAGCTGTGCCACTAGAGATCCTGGTTCGTATCCAGGCTCTGTCGTAGCCGGCCGCGACCGGGAGACCCGTGGGGCGGCGCACAATTGGCCCAGCGTCGTCCAGGGTAGGGGAGGGAATGGCGCACAATTAGCCCAGTTGGTAGAGCATGGCGTTTGCAACGCCAGGGTTGTGGGTTCGATTCCCACGGGGGGTATACATTTTTTTATGCACTCATTAACTTTAAGTCGCTCTGGATAAGAGCGTCTGCTAAATGACTAAAATGTAAAATGTACATCCATTGAAAGAGAAGCCACTGTAGGTAAGGTCATCTCTGGTTAATATATTACACTATAACCTAGGTACGGTCATCTGGTCAAATTGGTGGATTGGTAAGACTTAACTTGGGCTACTACTTAGAGAAATGCAATGAACAGTTCCACTTTTTTTTTTTTTAAGAAATACAATTCAGAGATTCCCAGGACTTGTAAACAACCCACATCACAATTCATAGAAACCATGGTGGGTATTTCTCCCTAATGCTTTTTCTATCAGATTGCTGCTAAGCGACGCAAGACAAAACATAACATAACCTGACAAATATTTTTTTGTTCTTGAGATAAGACCGACCAGGCTCGAAACCGGTCACCTTGCCAACACTGGACGGGCAGCAAACACGAGTCTTTGACAAAGAACAGGTTGTGAGTAGAGCCTTGCATAGAGACTGGTCTGGTCATTCTCTGGCCATGACGTCATCCCAAACGGCACCTTATTCCCTATGGGCCAGAGGGGTATACTTCAAATCAAGATTAAGGAGTTAGCTAGATATGCTTGAAATGGGCATGGTCTAATTGAGTCAACCAACAAACACACATCTAGGTTAAGCTTTCTTAATGTTAAATGAACCAGAAAAATCGGTTATTTCTGGTTGTTTATCAAAGTTAGCTGGCTAACTCATTGAGCCTGCTTTGTAGTATACCCCCCTGGTTAAAAGTAGTGCACTAAAGGGAATCCTAGGGTGACATTTGGGACAAGTAATTTCAACCTGTCCACAAAGGGGAGGTGACACCTTATACTGAATACCCTTTACATTTTAGTCATTTAGCAGACGCTCTTATCCAGAGCGACTTACAGTTAGTGAGTGCATACATTTATTTCCCCCCCCCCCATACTGGTCCCCCCGTGGGAATCGAACCCACAACCCTGGCGTTGCAAACGCCATGCTCTACCAACGGAGCTACACGGGACCCTTGGTTTGTAAACCAACTCAACACAAAACGTACAAGCGTTCAGTCATTGTAGTGAGGCAACACTGGCTGCCTCAAATTGATAGAAAATAACACAATTCTAAACCACAGACTACAGTTATGTCTAGATACATGACTAGTGAGTTCTATGCTAGGAACACTGGGCAACAAGTCTTCCCATTCTAGAACGCCTCAAGTGTTCCATTTTAGAATACTCTTCTGCAATTCACAATTCAATTCCAGCAACATTTCCTACATTAGTCATATAGAAGTTGAAGGAGTTCAAGCCACACACACTAAACACCACTGTGCCTGGTGACATTTAGCCAGGCATCTGGGTTGCATTCATTATGCACCAAACGGAAGAAAACTGACTGAATCAGGGAGGGGCAGAGGCTTGTCCATTGAGAAATGATAATTTTCATTTTCCATGTTGCAAAATGTTTAGCTACGGAGTGCACTGATGAATACGACCCTGCTTTAACTGTGGGAACTGGGAAGGCTTGTTAAGCTATCATCGCAAAGGCAACACCTTTCAGAGTCAGTGGAGGTAGAATTACTTCCTTCCCTACCTACCCAGTAACCCGAGATAATTACTTCTCCTTCCCTACCCAGTCACCCTAGAGAGAACCAGTTAGGGCAGTACCGGCACATTCTAGAACAATGACTAAGTGACCAAGCAACACATACCAGTTAATAAATGAACAGAGTCACATCCAATCCCAAATGGCACCACATTACACACAGTGTACTACTATGCCATGTGACTCAGCCAAGGTAACAGAGTGCTCTCTGGACAGAAAGAAAACACTTGCACCAATGTCTTCTATCGAACAACTAAGGGTCAGAGGTACTAGTCCAGCCCAGTCCTCCCCTACCACCAGTTTCAGAAGTTAAGAATGAGACCAGTGCCAAACGCAGGTTAATATGGGACTGTAATGAAACGTCCTCAGGCCAAATGAAAATACGTAGTTCTCTACCTCTCCAACCTGCCAGTCTCTACCTCTCCAACCTGCCAGTCTCTACATTCCAGTGCTGTAACTCTCCAACCTGCCAGTCTCTACATTCCAGTGCTGTAACTCTCCAACCTGCCAGTCTCTACATTCCAGTCTCTACCTCTCCAACCTGCCAGTCTCTACATTCCAGTGCTGTAACTCTCCAACCTGCCAGTCTCTACATTCCAGTGCTGTAACTCTCCAACCTGCCAGTCTCTACATTCCAGTGCTGTAACTCTCCAACCTGCCAGTCTCTACATTCCAGTGCTGTAACTCTCCAACCTGCCAGTCTCTACATTCCAGTGCTGTAACTCTCCAACCTGCCAGTCTCTACATTCCAGTGCTGTAACTCTCCAACCTGCCAGTCTCTACATTCCAGTGCTGTAACTCTCCAACCTGCCAGTCTCTACATTCCAGTGCTGTAACTCTCCAACCTGCCAGTCTCTACATTACAGTGCTGTAACTCTCCAACCTGCCAGTCTCTACATTCCAGTGCTGTAACTCTCCAACCTGCCAGTCTCTACATTCCAGTGCTGTAACTCTCCAACCTGCCAGTCTCTACATTCCAGTGCTGTAACTCTCCAACCTGCCAGTCTCTACATTCCAGTGCTGTAACTCTCCAACCTGCCAGTCTCTACATTCCAGTACCTATCCAACCTGCCAGTCTCTACATTACAGTACCTCTCCAACCTGCCAGTCTCTACATTACAGTACCTATCCAACCTGTTGTGCTACATTACAGTGATGTACTGTACCCACTGACTAGGGGGTGGGAGATGGGTTGTAGATCTATACTAATTGCCTAGGGGGTGGGAGATGGGTTGTAGATCTATACTAAATGCCTAGGGGGTGGGAGATGGGTTGTAGATGTATACTAAATGCCTAGGGAGTGGGAGATGGGTTGTAGATATATCCTAATTGCCTAGGGAGTGGGAGATGGGTTGTAGATATATACTAATTGCCTAGGGAGTGGGAGATGGGTTGTTTCTGGCAGAGAGATGATACTGTACTTTAATTCTATGGTTTCTGGTTTGTTAAAGGCTCCATAAACTGACGTAAAAACTCAGGACAGGTCCTGGCAACAGGCTAAGGACAGATAACCATGAAGCACTATGCCTAAGCAGTTTTTTCCCCCCACATCAACAGTAGAAGAATATTGTATTTCCCATGTTTCCTGTCAAGGCCATGGCTAGGAGACTAGTTTAAGAAGTGGTAAAACATACAGAGAAACAAACCAAGGGAGTTGTGAATGTCTAATCTGTGTAGAAAAAAAAACAATCACCAGGTCATGTTTTCCAAAGACAAAACATGTAAACTCAGGACAGAGACCAATCAGAAAGTCATTAATGTTAATATGCTTTAAAGGGTTTAGCTGCCCTGAGAAGTGTATCGATACAGTAGCCTGCTATGACCTGGCTGGGCCCCCTCTCTGGTCGGGCTGAGAGTGGCGAGATGGAATTATAATTGATCATGTCTTTACAAAGATGGAAAAAGCTAGTGTGGATCTATGGAACAGGAACCATACGAAGGAGGGAGCGGTCAGAGTTATTTTGTCTTGAAGGCTTTAACGAAAGATGGCCGTGTGATATTCACACATTGTTAGTAGACACATTGAAACGTGATTTCATTTCCATAACAGACATGTAAATAGCTTTTAGAACGAATACTACATGTACTAGGGCTACTAGTTGATCACTAAACGATCAAACACCTCACTGTACTACACACACACATTTATATGATTAAAAACCAACGTCAAACCAATCAAGGAAACTATAGTTAAAACCATTTAGGTTAATATGACTCACCCAGAACAGTAGGTTGAAGAGGAAGAGCAGGTACTTCACACACTTATTCACAGCCATCTTCTATCCTTCCAGCAGCCAGGCAAGAGGTGATGTCAGACCAACGTCAAGTTACTGCCTACTGCTCTGTTCCAGACCCAGCCTGGTGTTGTGTGTGAGTGAGAGGGTTCTTTCACAAACCCGTATTGCAAAGCTGTGGGTGTGGTTCCTGACTACTCAGTCCAGTCCACTCTCTCTAGCCTCTCTTTCAAAGCTGTGGGTGTGGTTACTAACTAGACAGTCCACTCCAGTCTCCAACATACAGACCCCACAGCAAACCGACCCTTAGTCTTGTAGACAGTGAAACCCCAGAGCAGTTCTGACCTCTACTGGCTCGTTCATCAGAGTAATCAGCCTGTAACAATTATCACCTGAGTCCAATCGACTAATTACGCCTACTGCCAAGGAACTATATTATCAAGGCTCACAAGCTGCTGTACCTACTGCCGATTAACTATATTATCAAGGCTCACAAGCTGTACCTACTGCCAATTAATTATATTATCAAGGCTCACAAGCTGTACCTACAGCCAATGAACTATATTATCAAGGCTAACAAGCTGTACCTACTGCCAATTAATTATATTATCAAGGCTCACAAGCTGTACCTACTGCCGATTAACTATATTATCAAGGCTCACAAGCTGTACCTACTGCCGATTAACTATATTATCAAGGCTCACAAGCTGTACCTACTGCCGATTAACTATATTATCAAGGCTAACAAGCTGTACCACAGGAAATAACAACCATTATACGTGTTAAAGCCTTGCTCTGCATAACTTGGAAATCGTTGTTTGACAAAGCAGCCCCCATATACAGAGACCTAGCCATTGGCTCTGTCTCTCCCCACATACAGAGACCTAGCTATTGGCTCTGTCTGTCCCCATATACAGACACCTAGCCATTGTCTCTGTCTGTCCCCATATACAGAGACCTAGCCATTGGCTCTGTCTGTCCCCACATACAGAGACCTAGCTATTGGCTCTGTCTGTCCCCATATACAGACACCTAGCCATTGTCTCTGTCTGTCCCCATATACAGAGACCTAGCCATTGTCTCTGTCTCTCCCCATATACAGAGACCTAGCCATTGGCTCTGTCGGTCCCCATATACAGAGACCTAGCCATTGGCTCTGTCTGTCCCCATATACAGAGAGAGAGATGAAAAAGAGAATGGGAGGCAGAGGGAAAGAGAGAGAGCGCAGAGAAAAGGAGAGAGCTCTCCAGTCTCCTCTCAGGCCCATTAGAGGTTAATGAACATAGTGTTCGAGAGGAAACAACAGGGAGGTCCACCACTAATGGCTGTGAGATGTTACGATGACACACATCCAATAACCCAGCAGAGACTTCATGGCTCAGGGAGGAGCTGTTGCTGGTTTCAGATGTTTCCCATGCCTGCTGCCTATGAATGTGACCAGATGTAAACCCTCATTAGATCAGATGATGATAATTCCATCTCAACTCTCCGCTGAGGACTGTTGCTAGGCAGACAAAGGAGCAACAGGGGGTCAGAAGGGTGGAAATCAGAATGTGATGTCTCTAACCCTAGGAAGCTCTTTGCCACCTTCTCCTCCCTGCTGAATCCTCCTCCTCCTCCCCCCCCCCCCTCCTCCCTCTCTGTGGATGACTTCGTCAACCATTTTGAAAAGAAGGTTGACGACATCCGATCCTCGTTTGTTAAGTCAAATGACACTGCTGGTCCTGCTCACACTGCCCTACCCTATGCTTTGACTTCTTTCTCCCCTCTCTCTCCAGATAAAATCTTGCGACTTGTGACGGCCGGCCGCCCAACAACCTGCCCGCTTGACCCTATCCCCTCCTCTCTTCTCCAGACCATCTCCGGTGACCTTCTCCCTTACCTCACCTCGCTGATCAACTCATCCTTGACCGCTGGCTATGTCCTTCCGTCTTCAAGAGAGCGATAGTTGCACCCCTTCTCAAAAAACCAACACTCGATCCCTCTGATGTAAACGACTACAGACCAGTATCCCTTCTTTCTTTTCTCTCCAAAACTATTGAGCGTGCCGTCTTTAGCCAACTCTCTTGCTATCTCTCTCAGAATGACCTTCTTGATCCAAACCAGTCAGGTTTCAAGACTGGTCATTCAACTGAGACTGCTCTTCTCTGTGTCACGGAGGCTCTCCGCACTGCTAAAGCTAACTCTCTCTCCTCTGCTCTTGTCCTTCTAGACCTGTCTGCTGCCTTTGATACTGTGAACCATCAGATCCTCCTCTCCACCCTCTCCGAGCTGGGCATCTCCGGCGCGGCTCACTCTTGGATTGCGTCCTACCTGACCGGTCGCTCCTACCAAGTGGCGTGGCGAGAAGCTGTCTCCGCACCACGTGCTCTCACCACTGGTGTCCCCCAGGGCTCAGTTCTAGGCCCTCTCCTATTCTCGCTATACACCAAGTCACTTGGCTCTGTCATATCCTCACATGGCCTCTCCTATCATTGCTACGCAGATGACACACAACTAATCTTCTCCTTTCCCCATTCTGATAACCAGGTGGCGAATCGCATCTCTGCATGTCTGGCAGACATATCAGTATGGATGACGGATCACCACCTCAAGCTGAACCTTGGCAAGACGGAGCTGCTCTTCCTCCCGGGGAAGGACTGCCCGTTCCATGATCTCGCCATCACGGTTGACAACGCCGTTGTGTCCTCCTCCCAGAATGCGAAGAGCCTTGGCGTGACCCTGGACAACACCCTGTCGTTCTCCGCTAACATCAAGGCGGTGACCCGATCCTGTAGGTTCATGCTCTACAACATTCACAGGAAGCGGCACAGGTCCTAATCCAGGCACTTGTCATCTCCCATCTGGATTACTGCAACTCGCTGTTGGCTGGGCTCCCTTCCTGTGCCATTAAACCCCTACAACTCATCCAGAATGCCGCAGCCCGTCTGGTGTTCAACCTTCCCAAGTTCTCTCACGTCACCCCGCTCCACCGCACACTCCACTGGCTTCCAGTTGAAGCTCGCTTCTGCTACAAGACCATGGTGCTTGCCTACGGAGCTGTGAGGGGAACGGCACCTCCGTACCTTCAGGCTATGATCAGTCCCTACACCCAAACGAGGGCATTGCGTTCATCCACCTCTGGCCTGCTGGCTCCCCTACCTCTGCGGAAGCACAGTTCCCGCTCAGCCCAGTCAAAACTGTTCGCTGCTCTGGCACCCAAATGGTGGAACAAGCTCCCTCACGACGCCAGGACAGCGGAGTCACTCACCACCTTCCGGAGACATTTGAAACCCCACCTCTTTAAGGAATACCTGGGATAGGATAAAGCAATCCTTCTACCCCACCCCCCCCCCCCCAAAAAAAAAAAACATTGTAAAGTGGTTATCCCACTGGCTATAAGGTGAATGCACCAATTTGTAAGTCGCTCTGGATAAGAGCGTCTGCTAAATGACATAAATGTAAATGTAAAACAATGCAAACCCTCCCTAAAATGAGTGGAAGGGAGAACGGCCTGAGGAGAGGTTGAGGTGTTAGTACAGCCCTGTTTACCCACTCTGACAGGGAAGCCCTGTTTACCCACTCCGACAGGGAAGCCCTGTTTACCCACTCCGACAGGGAAGCCCTGTTTACCCACTCTGACAGGGCATGCAGCCTGGCCCTGCTTTGAGTGGTGTGTATGTGTGTGTGTGTGTGTTTGTGTGTGTTTTGGGCATTGGGCCACTCCCTAAACAGTGTGTAGTGTAGTCATTAGAGCCAGCGTATACAAACTGAATGGCTTGTGGCAGGAAGCACCAATGTCCTCTGAGACACGTGCTGTATGGGTCAGGGATTCATTAGTTCCATCTCAGATCTGACATGACAGCTGGCAGATAGTGGAGAAATGAAACCAGTGCTGTTTCTGGGTATAAGCACCAATGAAAAATGTATGCACTCACTAACTGTAAGTCGCTCTGGATAAGAGCGTCTGCTAAATGACTAAAATGTAAATGTATAAGTGACGTAAGCGCCCATCGCTAGGGGACCCCCAACCAAACTAAGGAAGTCAGTCAGGGTCTCAACTTACTGTTAGTTAGGATAATAGAATACACAAGGTGACATTTTGTTTGATTTGGTACTGCATCAGAAGTTTTCCCCTTCTCATGTCAGTCACTGAGAGTCACTCAATAGAGCTCGCCAGCTTGTAGTCCTGAAAAACAGAAATTAGTTAGAATTTTCTACATTCCTATTGGGGGAAAATGAATGGGGTTTTGGGAAAACGACAAAAAATAAGGTCTGAGGTTAACACAGGCTTAGGAGATGTTATAGGTTTTGTTCTAGGTGATAATATCAGTCAGTTAAAGGTAGACGCAAAATGACATCGTCACGAGCAGCGCCGCAGATATTGAGATGAGCGAGATGCACGACTTCACTCTCACACAGTATCTGCGCGTGTGCACGGATTCGCTTCATGCTGTTACAGCGTGGTAGCCAGGGCACCGAAACAGCGGAGAAGTTGCAACGCTCTTAGTTGCTGCTGAAAATTGACCCACTATGCTGTTTACTTTCTGTCCCTACGTCATATCGCTGAGTCCACCGTTAACACGACCGTTGTGAGTTGTGAAGCCTTTATGCGCTTGTTTTGATTACATAATTGATTCGAAATTCACAAAAGGTGACATTAGCTGATGAAGATTATCTCATGGAACAACACGTATAAGATCTCCTAAGACTGTGTTCACCACAGACCTTATTTTCAGCGTTTATCCAAAAAGCCTACAAAAAAACAATTCATGGCCAACGAGCCATGGCACAGTTAGCCTCCGTTAGTACCTACAAAAAGACTCCATTAATATTACTCACTATAAGCCCATGTCAGCTAACATTTTATAGATTTCCAGGTAAATTATTCTAGACGGCTATCTAAACCTTGTAGTATTCATGGACGAGTGGACCCCCATTGGATTTGTTACTCACGCCCACTCAGGTATCATATGAACATGGCATGGCAAAACATTTTGAATTGCAGGAAATTAGCTTTAAAGGGGCAATCCACAGTGGAAACGATAACAATACTGTTTCAGTAAAAAGCCGATGGAGAAAAATATATAACATTTTAGCTGACACTCTTATCCAGAGTGACTTACAGTAGTGAGTTCATACATTAGCATTTTTGTTGTTGTTGTACTGGTTGGGAATTGAAACCACAACCTTGGCATTTCAAGCACCATGCTTTACCGAGCACACACAAGGGATTTTATTTGGAATGGCAAGCCAGATAAAAATTAAACAGGCCTATTAATATAATGAATATGAATCCAGAGGGCAGAATGTATTAAATATTAAAGCATTAGACCTCTCACTAAAGGCGTCAGTCATACAAAAGTTATACTTAAATCCGAACTGGTTCTCTAGCAGATTAGTAAGAATGTCTCACCCCATGTTCAAGAATGGCATTTTCCCCTTTATTCAGATTACAACCTCTCACTTACGGTTATTGGAAAATGAAATCATTTCCAAAATATTGCTATTTTTAGAACAAGATAGAAAGTTGGTGGCAATTTCAGTTTAATCCACCAGAAAAGACAGAACAAATAATACAACAAATAATGTGGTTAAACTCAAATAAATTTACTAATTGATTTAAAAAAAAAGTATAATCTTTCTAAATGATATCATAAATAGGACTGGTGGCGTTATGTCACACATGCAGCTAACAAAAATATATGGAAATGTCTTCTCTATCCAAAATTACAACCAACTAATGGCAGCATTACCACAAAAATGGAAGTGGCAAGTGGAAGGGGGAAAAAGTAAGGAACTTGTCTGTCGGCCCTGCATTAAAGACCAAAATTGGTTAAAGAAAATGTTTCCTTTAAGGACCCAAAAATATAAACGCAACACGGAAAGTGTTGGTCCAATGTTTCATGAGCTGGAATAAAATATCCCAGAAATGTTCCATACACTCAAAAAGCTAATTTCTCTCAAATTTTGTGCACAAATTTGTTTACATCCCTGTTAGTGAGCATTTCTCATTTGCCAAGATAATCCATCCACCTGTGGCATATCAAGAAGCTGATTAAACAGCATGATCATTACACAGGTGCACCTTGTGCTGGGGACAATAAAAGGCCACTTTTAAATGTGCAGCTTTGTCACACAACACAATGCCACAGATGTATAAAGTTTTGAGGGAGCTTGCAATTGGCATGCTGACTGCAAGAATGTCCACCAGAGCTGTTGCCAGAGAATGTAATGTTAATTTCTCTACCATAAGCCGCTTCCAACATCGTTTTAGAGAATTTGGCAGTATGTCTAACCGGCTTCACAACAGCAGACCACGTGTATGGTGTCATGTGGGTGAGCGGTTTGCTGAATGTTGTGAACAGAGTGCCTCATGGTGGCGGTGGGGTTATGGTATGGGCAGGGATAAACTATGGACAACAAACACAATTGCATTTTATCGATTACAATTGAATGCACAGAGATACCTTGACGAGATCCTAAGGCCCATTGTCGTGCCATTCATCTGCTGCCATCACCTCATGTGATGATAATGCACGGCCCCATGTCACAATGATCTGTACACAATTCCTGGAAGCTGACAATGTCCCAGTTCTTCCATGGCCTGCATATTCACCAGACATGTCACCAATTGATCATGTTTGGGATGCTCTGGATCAATATGTAAGATAGCTTGTTCCAGTTTCTGCCAACATCTAGCACCTTCACACAGCCATTGAAGAGGAGTAGGACAACATTCCACAGGCCACAATTAACGGCTTGATCAACTGTGTCGCGCTGCATGAGGTAAATGGTGGTCACACCCTTACTTTTTAAAAAAGGTATCTGTGGCCAACAGATGCATATCCATAGCTTAGGGCCTAATTCATTTATTTCAATTGACTGATTTCCTTATAGGAACTGTAACTCAGTAAAGTCTTTAAACTGTTGCATGTTGTGTTTATATTTCTGTTCAGTATAGAAGTCTGGCTATCTCTGGCCTCTCCATGCTTCTCTGCTATCATTAGAACTTGTTGGCCCTTGTGAAGGTTTGTGTGAACAAACCTTCACGCTCCTCCATTGCATCCCTCCCCACAATGGATGTGATTTCAACATGCTGTGTGTAGGCATACAGTAGGCCACTCCCAAAACAATGCTTTGTGTAATGTAGGAATGTAGACAAACTGAATGGTTGTAGCAGGCACCACCACCTCCACTATACCACACCTGGTGGGGGAATGTTCCTCTCTCTCTCTCTCTCTGTCTCTCTCTCTCTCTCTCTCTCTCTCTCTGTCTCTCTTTCTCTCTCTGTCTCTCTCTCTCTCTCTCTCTCTCTCTCTCTCTCTCTCTCTCTCTCTCTCTCTCTCTCTCTCTGTCTCTCTCTCTCTCTCTGTCTCTCTGTCTCTCTCTCTCTCTCTCTCTCTCTCTCTCTCTCTCTCTCTCTCTCTCTCTCTCTCTCTGTCTCTCTGTCTCTCTGTCTCTCTCTCTCTCTCTGTCTCTCTCTCTCTCTCTCTCTCTCTCTCTCTCTCTCTCTCTCTCCCCTCCCTCTCTCTCTCTCTCTCTCTCTCTCTCTCTCTCTCTCTCTCTCTCTCTCAAATTGTTTTGACAATTTCCCCAATGTCTTGTTTGGAGCGCTCTGTGTGTGCATGTGTCTGGTTTCTCCATCCTGTTGAATGTTACAGGGGGAGCTTGCCATGAGCGCGTCTATAAATATGTGACCTGTGCGTGAAATTTTAGTAGGCCTAAATCTACTGTGAGTTGAAAGAAAATGATGAGTGTTTAATTTATGAACTGTGATGAAACAGTAGCTATAAAAAAGTAATTGAGTAGGCTGCATAGATTTAATAGACTAGAAGCTCAAATGACAAAAAACACAGTCTTTTTGTTTTGGTTGTAAATTGAAGTTTGCTGTCATAAATAAATGTTGGATTTTGTGAGCCGAAGCACAACCAGCCGTGATGCAAAATGTCCCTTATGCTCATGGAACAAGAGAGGAGATGTGTTTTTGTGCCAGTAACCCTTTTTTCCCCCCATTTGGTTTCATTTGATTAAAAACCAACTATAGGCTATACCCTCCCCTCAATGAAGGCTGTGGGTTTTTTTTGTCCTGCCCAATGCGTTCGCCAAGTAGCCAAGCCTATCAATAAAGGTGTTTGGCTCGTGAGACTGCTTTGAAATAAAAGCAAAAGCTTTATTAAAAGATCAAGTTTGGGAGCATCAAAACAGTAAGCGGACAGCCCCTTTTTATCTATGTATTGTGTAGGCCCATAGCCGCAGAGGTACTGACAATGCTGCAGCACCCACTGAAAAATCTGAATTGAAAAAAATATTATTTAAAAAAATATGCAATTTTTTGGAGAAATAGTAGTGCACTGAGCCTTTCCTAGTATTAGCAGACAGATATACTGTTGGTGTCTGTAGTGCAGGCACATTTTCTTTTCAGCATCTCTGCTTTTGGTAAAAAAAAGGTAGTTGTATATAATTAAGAAGAGTATCTTGCAGGATTCAATAGTTGGAATTGTAAGAGTCGTTGCCCTGTCTCTTTCTCTGCTATGGTCATTCTAATGGACTCCAGAAAGAACGAAACCCTGTCCTCTAACATTTACATCAAAAGGTGCACAATTGTGGGCTAAGACACAAAACATCCAACGTCAAATTAAAAAACAATTATTGATCAAATATCATGGAAAACAACCACTTTTTGTGCAGTATTAATTTACCATCCTTACAAACCACTTAATGTACATGTACATTACTGTATTGTACATAGGCTGGTCATCTAGGTTTGTACCTGTAGACTTTCCATCACCATGAAGAAAAACAATGCACAATACAGTAATTAAGCACATTGAGACATCAAGTGGTTTGTGACGATGTGATGTGATGATGTGGCTCAGTTGGAAGAGCATGGTGCTTGCAATGCTAAGTTTGTGGGTTCGATTCCCACGGGGGACCAGTATGAAAATGTAAGCGCTCACTACTGTAAGTTACTCTGGAGAAGAGCGTTTACTAAAATGGAAAAGGAATGAACAGACCATTTCAGTGTTCACACGGAAATAAGTTGTATTTCAAGAAACTGGAAAACAGATATACTTTTACATTTTAGTCATTTAGCAGACGATCTTATCCAGAGCGACTTACAGGAGCAATTAGGGTTAAGTGCCTTGCTCAAGGGCACATCGACAGATTTTTCACCTAGTCGGCTCGGGGATATCAACCAAGTATTTTTATATTCCGCAAGTATTATCACATTAACTGTTTTGTACAGATAATTATCAGACTCAAGTTACAAATGCTGGTAAACACTCAAATACATGTAGTTAATTTTTTTTCACTGGGCCTTTACTTGTCCTGTATTAGTGGACCGATATAGACATCTTCAGCGTGGGAAATCACAACCGGGCCGTGATTGGGAGTCCCATAGGGCGGCGCACAATTGGCCCAGCGTCGTCCGGGTTTGGCCGGTGTAGGCCGTCATTGTAAATAAGGATTTGTTCTTAACTGACTTGCCTAGTAAAATAAAAATGAAACATCAAACCACTCCATGAAGGCTAGATGTGTCCATATGCCTGTCATTACAAGGACATGATGCTGGTGACCGATGTATTTGGAACTTATTTTCCTGTAACAATTGCTTGTTTTCTGTTTCATATGATTAAAAACCAAGCCCTCCATAGGTTACCCTTACCCTAGGCCTATAGGTTACCATTACCCTGGGTCTATAGGTTACCCTTACCCTGGGTCTATAGGTTACCCTTACCCTAGGTCTACAGGTTAACCTTACCCTAGGTCTATAGGTTACCCTTTCCTGGGTCTATAGGTTACCCTTACCCTGGGTCTATAGGTTACCCTTACCCTAGGCCTATAGGTTACCCTTACCCTAGGCCTATAGGTTACCCTTACCCTTACCCTGGGTCTATAGGTTACCCTTACCCTAGGCCTATAGGTTACCCTTACCCTAGGCCTATAGGTTACCCTTACCCTGGGTCTATAGGTTACCCTTACCCTAGGCCTATAGGTTACCCTTACCCTAGGTCTATAGGTTACCCTTACCCTGGGTCTATAGGTTACCCTTACCCTAGGTCTATAGGTTACCCTTACCCTAGGTCTATAGGTTACCCTTACCCTGGGTCTATAGGTTACCCTTACCCTGGGTCTATAGGTTACCCTTACCCTAGGTCTATAGGTTACCCTTACCCTTGGTCTATAGGTTACCCTTACCCTGGGCCTATAGGTTACCCTTACCCTAGGCCTATAGGTTACCCTTACCCTAGGCCTATAGGTTACCCTTACCCTAGGCCTATAGGTTACCCTTACCCTAGGCCTATAGGTTACCCTTACCCTAGGCCTATAGGTTACCCTTACCCTTACCCTAGGCCTATAGGTTACCCTTACCCTTACCCTAGGCCTATAGGTTACCCTTACCCTAGGCCTATAGGTTACCCTTACCCTAGGCCTATAGGTTACCCTTACCCTAGGCCTATAGGTTACCCTTACCCTAGGCCTATAGGTTACCCTTACCCTAGGCCTATAGGTTACCCTTACCCTAGGCCTATAGGTTACCCTTACCCTAGGCCTATAGGTTACCCTTACCCTAGGCCTATAGGTTACCCTTACCCTAGGTCTATAGGTTACCCTTACCCTAGGCCTATAGGTTACCCTTACCCTAGGCCTATAGGTTACCCTTACCCTAGGCCTATAGGTTACCCTTACCCTAGGCCTATAGGTTACCCTTACCCTAGGCCTATAGGTTACCCTTACCCTGGGTCTATAGGTTACCCTTACCCTAGGTCTATAGGTTACCCTTACCCTGGGCCTATAGGTTACCCTTACCCTAGGTCTATAGGTTAACCTTACCCTGGGTCTATAGGTTACCCTTACCCTTACCCTAGGCCTATAGGTTACCCTTACCCTTACCCTAGGCCTATAGGTTACCCTTACCCTGGGTCTATAGGTTACCCTTACCCTTACCCTAGGTCTATAGGTTACCCTTACCCTTACCCTAGGTCCATAGGTTACCCTTACCCTAGGTCTATAGGTTACCCTTACCCTAGGTCTATAGGTTACCCTTACCCTAGGCCTATAGGTTACCCTTACCCTGGGTCTATAGGTTACCCTTACCCTTACCCTAGGTCTATAGGTTACCCTTACCCTTACCCTAGGTCCATAGGTTACCCTTACCCTAGGCCTATAGGTTACCCTTACCCTTACCCTAGGTCTATAGGTTACCCTTACCCTGGGTCTATAGGTTACCCTTACCCTAGGTCTATAGGTTACCCTTACCCTAGGCCTATAGGTTACCCTTACCCTAGGTCTATAGGTTACCCTTACCCTAGGTCTATAGGTTACCCTTACCCTGGGTCTATAGGTTACCCTTACCCTTACCCTAGGTCTATAGGTTACCCTTACCCTAGGCCTATAGGTTACCCTTACCCTTACCCTAGGTCTATAGGTTACCCTTACCCTTACCCTAGGTCCATAGGTTACCCTTACCCTAGGTCTATAGGTTACCCTTACCCTGGGTCTATAGGTTACCCTTACCCTGGGTCTATAGGTTACCCTTACCCTAGGTCTATAGGTTACCCTTACCCTTACCCTAGGTCCATAGGTTACCCTTACCCTAGGTCTATAGGTTACCCTTACCCTAGGCCTATAGGTTACCCTTACCCTAGGCCTATAGGTTACCCTTACCCTAGGTCTATAGGTTACCCTTACCCTAGGCCTATAGGTTACCCTTACCCTAGGTCTATAGGTTACCCTTACCCTGGGTCTATAGGTTACCCTTACCCTAGGTCTATAGGTTACCCTTACCCTAGGTCTATAGGTTACCCTTACCCTAGGTCTATAGGTTACCCTTACCCTTACCCTAGGCCTATAGGTTACCCTTACCCTGGGTCTATAGGTTACCCTTACCCTTACCCTAGGTCTATAGGTTACCCTTACCCTTACCCTAGGTCTATAGGCTACCCTTACCCTAGGTCTATAGGCTACCCTTACCCTAGGTCTATAGGTTACCCTTACCCTAGGTCTATAGGTTACCCTTACCCTAGGTCTATAGGTTACCCTTACCCTAGGTCTATAGGTTACCCTTACCCTTACCCTAGGCCTATAGGTTACCCTTACCCTGGGTCTATAGGTTACCCTTACCCTTACCCTAGGTCTATAGGTTACCCTTACCCTTACCCTAGGTCTATAGGCTACCCTTACCCTAGGTCTATAGGCTACCCTTACCCTAGGTCTATAGGTTACCCTTACCCTAGGTCTATAGGTTACCCTTACCCTGGGCCTATAGGTTACCCTTACCCTAGGTCTACAGGTTAACCTTACCCTAGGCCTATATGTTACCCTTACCCTAGGCCTATAGGTTACCCTTACCCTAGGTCTATAGGTTACCCTTACCCTAGGTCTATAGGTTACCCTTACCCTAGGTCTATAGGTTACCCTTACCCTAGGTCTATAGGTTACCCTTACCCTGGGTCTATAGGTTACCCTTACCCTAGGTCTATAGGTTACCCTTACCCTAGGTCTATAGGTTACCCTTACCCTAGGTCTATAGGTTACCCTTACCCTTGGTCTATAGGTTACCCTTACCCTAGGTCTATAGGTTACCCTTACCCTGGGCCTATAGGCTGTCACCAAGGCTGCTTCAACATTCCTTTCTACCTTTTTTCTCCTGTTCATTGTATGACATCATGCTTCTGACCCCAAGCTATTTCAAACTATTGTTTTTTTTTGTTCAATTTAATAAATAAAAAAAGAATGATTCACCGTCCTGGCTTTATGATGAGAACGAAGCAACCACATATTTATCCACGGAGCACGTTCTGATTGGCCATTGAGGGGTCAAGCCTCCAACTTATTCATTCATCAAAACCCAGCCCTTTCGCTCCACCGCCAGCTACTGTGCTCATAATTGTGAAAATAGCACAGATGTTTCTGACACACTCCTAGGACCTATAGTGCTCCTGCCAGTGCTAAGATTTACCACTGGGTTAGGTTTGTTCAAATAGAACCCAGAGGGTATTTATGTTGGCTGTTACCAGTGAAGGCGTATATATTGTACATTTCCAACGGCTATTTGCTTGATATTTAGTTCTGTATGAGAAAACAAACAAGCCAGCCCTGTGGAATAAACGGGATCTGATACCAAGCACATGAACCAACATAGTTTGGAACCAAACTCTGATAAGGAAACTGGCACATTGCTGACTGTTAAAAAGTATTTGTTGCACCCCCCATGTCTGTCAGTGACCTTGTGATTCCAGTGTGTACTGTAGAAAGCGTAGGAGTGTTGTGTTGACGGCCAGAGATACTGAGTGTGTTTACACTGCATGGCCTTGTCATCGTATTCCAGTTCATTATGGACCAATAAATGTACAACAACACAGTCTAGAGTTGGACTGTATATAATGGCACTGAGGGATACATCGCAACGGATCTCTGGACCGTTCCAGAAACAAGTCCTATCACCTAGCACCTAACCCCTATAACCCCTTGGCCGAGCAACATCCTGTACGGACCGGTGCCGAGGATGAGAAACACTGCCATAGGCTCATTTTGCATTCTACCTGTTAGACCACATGACTGTGGCCTCAAACAAAGGTGATTTGCACTCAGAAACTGGTCACTTAAAGTGACCGAGTGTTCAGTACTCAGTGTGTGGTGGAAGAATTGGACAACGCAAATGTTCTCTCATAAATGTTTGACGTTGCAATGTAACAGAGAGGCCACTAGATGGCAGCCCTTGATAGAGCATGGTAGATAGACCTATCTCTCTCTCTCTCTCTCTCTCTCTCTCTCTCTCTCTCTCTCTCTCTCTCTCTCTCTCTCTCTCTCTCTCTCTCTCTCTCTCTCTCTCTCTCTCTCTCTCTCTCTCTCTATCTCCTTCTCTATCTCTCTCCTTCTTCTTCTCTCTCTCTCTCAATTCAATTCAATTTAAGGGCTTTATTGGCATGGGAAACGTGTGTTAACATTGCCAAAGCAAGTGAAGTAGATAGTAAACTAAAGTGAAATAAACAATAAATATTAACAGTAAACATTACACTCAGAAGTTTCAAAAGAATAAAGACATTTCAAATGTCATATTATGTATATATACAGTGTTGTAACAATGTGCAAATAGTTAAAGTACAAATGGGAAAATAAATAAACATAAATATGGGTTGTATTTACAATGGTGTTTGTTCTTCACTGGTTGCCCTTTTCTTGTGGCAACAGGTCACAAATCTTGCAGCTGTGATGGCACACTATGGTTTTTCACCTAGTAGATAAGGGAGTTTATCAAATTTGGGTTTGTTTTCGAATTCTTTGTGGATCGCTGTAATCTGAGTGAAATATGTGTCTCTAATATGGTCATACATTTGGCAGGAGGTTAGGAAGTGCAGCTCAGTTTCCACCTCATTTTGTGGGCAGTGTGCACATAGCCTGTCTTCTCTTGAGAGCCAGGTCTGCCTACGGCGGCCTTTCTCAATAGCAAGGCTATGCTCACTGAGTCTGTACATAGTCAAAGCTTTCCTTAAGTTTGGGTCAGTCACAGTGGTCAGGTATTCTGCCACTGTGTACTCTCTGTTTAGGGCCAAATAGCATTCTAGTTTGCTCTGTTTTTTTGTTTGTTCTTTCCAATGTGTCAAGTAATTCTCTTTTTGTTTTCTCATGATTTGGTTGGGTCTAATTGTGTTGTTGTTGTTGTTGTTGTTGTCCTGGGGCTGTGTGGGGTCTGTTTGTGTTTGTGAACAGAGGCCCAGGACAAGCTTACTTAGGGGACTCTTCTCCAAGTTCATCTCTCTGTAGGTGATGGCTTTGTTATGGAAGGTTTGGGAATCGCTTCCTTTTAAGTGGTTATAGAATTTAACGGCTCTTTTCTGGATTTTGATAATTAGCGGGTATTGGCCTAATTCTGCTCTGCATGCATTATTTGGTGTTTTACGTTGTACACGGAGGATGTTTTTGCAGAATTCTGCATGCAGAGTCTCAATTTGGTGTTTGTCCCATTTTGTGAATTCTTGGTTGGTGAGCGGACCCCAGACCTCAGAACCATAAAGGGCAATGGGTTCTATAACTGATTCAAGTATTTTTAGCCAGATCCTAATTGGTATGTCAAATTGTATGTTCCTTTTGATGGCATAGAAAGCCCTTCTTGCCTTGTCTCTCAGATCGTTCACAGCTTTGTGGAAGTTACCTGTGGCGCTGATGTTTAGGCCGAGGTATGTATAGTTTTTTGTGTGCTCTAGGACAACGGTGTCTAGATGGAATTTGTATTTGTGGTCCTGGCAACTGGACCTTTTTTGGAACACCATTATTTTTGTCTTACTGAGATTTACTGTCAGGGCCCAGGTCTGACAGAATCTGTGCAGAAGATCTAGGTGCTGCTGTAGGCCCTCCTTGGTTGGTGACAGAAGCACCAGATCATCAGCAAACAGAAGACATTTGACTTCAGATTCTAGTAGTCTCTCTCTCTCTCTCTCTCTCTCTCTCTCTCTCTCTCTCTCTCTATCTCTCTCCTTCTCTATCTCTCTCCTTCTCCTTCTCTCTCTCTCTCTCTCTCTCTCTCTCTCTCTCTCTCTCTCTCTCTCTCTCTCTCTCTCTCTCTCTCTCTCTCTCTCTCTCTCTCTCCTTCTCCATCTCTCTCTCTCTCTCCTTCTCTCTCTCTCTCTCTCTCTCTCTCTCTCTCTCTCTCTCTCTCTCTCTCTCTCTCTCTCTCTCTCTCTCTCTCTCTCTCTCTCTCTCAGAGTGGTCAGGGATTCATGTTCTCTTCCGAAATTAACCATCAAATGAACCCCCACAGTTTGTGAGCCGTATTTGTCATAATATGAAGTGTCTCATCACAGACACATTTATTTTTATTTGAGACTAATCCATGATAAGAACCTTGGATTCTTAGAATTTGTAACTGATATAATCCAACATTTTAGTTCTATGTAGTTTAGTGCTGCGAATCAGGATTAGCTAGCATGGTGGTTTAACTCAAAGCTGTCAACCCTTACTCAAACCTCCCGAGCTGAAATGCAGCCGGCTAATTAGAGCATGATTTGACATCTCCGCTCATCTCATCACTCAGTAACTCAGTTGATGATCTGTTTGAACAGCATTGGTGGTTAATCATAGGAACTGCGTGACAACAGCAGTTTAGCAGGAACAGGTGAGGAGAGTTTGGGGATTGGACAGGGTTGGGGTGATGGTTGAGGTGATGGTTGGGGTGATGGTTGGGGTGATGGTTGAGGTGATGGTTGGGGTGATGGTTGGGGTGTTGGTTGAGGTGATGGTTGGGGTGATGGTTGGGGTGTTGGTTGAGGTGATGCATGGGGTGATGGTTGGGGTGATGGTTGGGGTGATGGTTGAGGTGATGGTTGGGGTGATGGTTGGGGTGATGGTTGATGTGATGGTTGGGGGGATGGTTGAGGTGTTGGTTGGGGTGTTGGTTGAGGTGATGGTTGAGGTGATGGTTGAGGTGATGGTTGGGGCGATGGTTGGGGTGATGGTTGGGGTGATGGTTGAGGTGATGATTGGGGTGATGGTTGGGGTGATGGTTGGGGTGATGGTTGGGGTGATTGTTGGGGTGATGGTTAGGGTGATGGTCGGGGTGATGGTCGAGGTGATGGTCGGGGTGATGGTTGAGGTGATGGTTGGAGTGATGGTCAGGGCAATGGTCGGGGCGATGGTGGAGCTGATGGTTGGAGATGTTGGTTGGGGTGATAGTTGGGGTGATGGTTGGGGTGATGGTTGGGGTGATAGTTGGGGTGATGGTTGGAGATGTTGGTTGGGGTGATGGTTGGGGTGATGGTTGGGGTGATGGTTGGGGTGATGGTTGGAAATGTTGGTAGGGGTGATGGTTGGGGTGATGGTTGGGGTGCAGTACTGACCAGTCAGGTCTGGAGAGCAGATGGGTAAAAGGCCCTGGGGGAGCTACTAGATACTGTAACTGGTTGGGGTGATGGTTGGGGTGCAGTACTGACCAGTCAGGTCTGGAGAGCAGATGGGTAAAAGGCCCTGGGGGAGCTACTAGATACTGTAACTGGTTGGGGTGATGGTTGGGGTGCAGTACTGACCAGTCAGGTCTGGAGAGCAGATGGGTAAAAGGCCCTGGGGGAGCTACTAGATACTGTAACTGGTTGGGGTGATGGTTGGGGTGCAGTACTGACCAGTCAGGTCTGGAGAGCAGATGGGTAAAAGGCCCTGGGGGAGCTACTAGATACTGTAACTGGTTGGGGTGATGGTTGGGGTGCAGTACTGACCAGTCAGGTCTGGAGAGCAGATGGGTAAAAGGCCCTGGGGGAGCTACTAGATACTGGAACTGGTTGGGGTGATGGTTGGGGTGCAGTACTGACCAGTCAGGTCTGGAGAGCAGATGGGTAAAAGGCCCTGGGGGAGCTACTAGATACTGGAACTGGTTGGGGTGATGGTTGGGGTGCAGTACTGACCAGTCAAGTCTGGAGAGCAGATGGGTAAAAGCCCCTGGGGGAGCTACTAGATACTGGAACTGGTTGGGGTGATGGTTGGGGTGCAGTACTGACCAGTCAGGTCTGGAGAGCAGATGGGTAAAAGGCCCTGGGGGAGCTACTAGATACTGTAACTGGTTGGGGTGATGGTTGGGGTGATGGTTGGGGTGATGGTTGGGGTGATGGTTGGGGTGCAGTACTGACCAGTCAGGTCTGGAGAGCAGATGGGTAAAAGGCCCTGGGGGAGCTACTAGATACTGGAACTGGTTGGGGTGATGGTTGGGGTGCAGTACTGACCAGTCAGGTCTGGAGAGCAGGTGGGTAAAAGGCCCTGGGGGAGCTACTAGATACTGTAACTGGTTGGGGTGATGGTTGGGGTGCAGTACTGACCAGTCAGGTCTGGAGAGCAGATGGGTAAAAGGCCCTGGGGGAGCTACTAGATACTGGAACTGGTTGGGGTGATGGTTGGGGTGATGGTTGGGGTGATGGTTGGGGTGATGGTTGGGGTGCAGTACTGACCAGTCAGGTCTGGAGAGCAGATGGGTAAAAGCCCCTGGGGGAGCTACTTGATACAGTAACTGTGAGCATTACTCCAATGCAAATAGTACATTGGAGACTAACTGCTTGCAGAGATTTGAAGCAACTTACTCTGCTACTTAAGCACTGGATCAAGAAGTTAGTACCAGTTACTGGAGATTATTTCCCATTCTTTTAAATGCATTTGATCATAAAAGTTGTTCAATATGTTGTTCAATATGCTATGTAGGTAACATGTTGTTCAACATACTGTTCAATATGGTATGTAGCTAACAT